>BSBK01005082.1:0-242500 GCA_027943335.1 Chamaecyparis obtusa
TATATATATATTATATATATATATATATACATATATACATATACATATCATATATATATATATACATATACATATATATATATATACATTATATATACATATATATATACATATATATATATATACATATATATGTGTGTGTGTGTGGTGTGTGTGTGTGTGTCTAGGTGCGTGCAACTGTTGTTGTTCATATCAATTATCCAAAAAATCCCCCTCTTTCTTGAGCCATTGTAAATTTATAAGTATTCTTCTTCAATACTTAAATATTCTTTTAAACTTGGCCTTGCCATTATGTCTACGTTTAGTACTTCTAAATATAGGGGAAATGACCCAACAAGTGTTACGGGGTCCAATAACTATGACCTTTTTGTCATGTTGACCCCCCAAAAAAACCATGTGATAGCCATTACCTACCAAACAAGTGCCAAAAAAAATTACATACATACCCCAATTACCATTCACTATGTTACTAATAAATAAACACTACAAGTGCATGACTATTGGTGCATTTATGTTTGCAATACACATCAAATTGCACCAAAAAAGTATATTTGTTATTAAAAAATCAACTTCATTGTTTTCAAAGACAAATACAATGGAATGCTCCAAGACTTCAAATATATTCTATTTATCTACAAAATATATTATATTTATGTACAAAATATATTATATTTATGTATAAACATGCACAACTATTGGTGCATAATATGTCAAGTCACCTACAAACATGCACAACTATTGGTGCATAATATGTTTTACAAACAAAAATGAACTTCCAATGCTGTCTAGGTTTTGGGTACGTTTGATTCGGTTGGGTCGTTCATGGGATAACAAACCATGGTTCCTTGTTTGTGGAGGGATCTTTAACCATTAACACAAGGTGTTTGAATGGTTTTATTAAAGCCTCGTCCTAATGATTATGCATACATAGTGAGCGGGGACACATATTAAACATGTTATAATCATATGTAATTATGTTAATTAATTGGGGGTCCAATGAATTTTTTTTGGATATGCAATTGGCGTCTATTGGCTTAGTAGGGATTGCTTTCCAGGTGGCATTTTGAAATGCCCATTTTGTACCGCTCTGTGTTCGACAGTCTCTATAAAGAGATTCATGAATACCCAGAAGCTGAAACCTTAGCTTTAAGCAGTTAACTCGTTATACATAGACATACTTGAAAAATCATCAAAATTCAACATACCGTTTTAAGATCTAACGAGTGCGAAGTTAGGATATCAAGGTACTAGGTCCTTTCCTAAAGAGGAATGGGAAAATAGGACCTGCCTATTATGTGACATGGGAGCTATTGAAACAAAACATCACTTTGTCATGGAATGCCCGACATACAACGACATCATGTCCGAGTACTCAGAGATGTTAGAAAACAACAGTATGAGCTAGCTCTTCAAAGAAAAGCAATTGGACAAGACCGCAAACTTGATCATCAAAATGCATCGAAGAAGAGAAGAATTAATCAAAGGGTTACTACTGAATTAGGCAGTCATCGACTGGCGGGTCCCATAGGCTGCTTGGGCCTCATGGATGTTATTAGTACTTGCCATAGGCTAGCAAGTACTATTGCATCACTTTTTGGATTTCTTCCATTAAGTAGTGATTAAAACCAATTCTTTGCACCAATTATAATTTAGTATTTTCTTATTTTGTTAAAAATTACACATATTTTATAGTCTAAATGTTAATTTTTTAAGTTTATAATTTGTAAAAATTATTTATTGATAATTTGATTGGTTAAATCATTTGAAGTCTTATTACATGAGTGAACCAATTAAAATGTACCACGTTTGTTATTTATATTCAAAGAATACAATCTAATTTATATATCATCTGATTTTATAATGAAAATCATGCATTCAAATAATACAATCTAATTTATATATCATCTGATTTTATTTTGTTTATGGTTTACAACTTTATAGATACCTATTAAAAATCTAGAATTTTTAAAAACAGTTTATAACCTGAAAATTTCACACAACTTTAAATTTTATTACATAAATTTTAAATTTGGCATTTATAAAATGTATAAGTCATTTATTTTTTTATTTGTGAAATTTGTAATTTTTTAATAAAAATCTAGAATTTTTAAAAACAGTTTATAACCAAAAAATTTCACACAGCTTTAAATTTTATTACATAAATTTTAAATTTGGCATTTATAAAATGTATAAGTCATTTATTTTTTTATCTGTGAAATTTGTAATTTTTTAATAAATAAAATAAGATGAAAATAAATTATTATTTTGTTGAGAACTTGAATCTATTTTTATACGTTATTTTTTAAGAAATAGATAAATATTTACATTTCAAAGCTCTTTTTAGTTTATTAATAGTAAAACCATAAATTAAAATTATAAAATATTAAATTTATTGGATTGAAAGAAAAATGTAAGAAATGATTAAAATTTTAGAAATTTATTTAAATATTAAAAATTTGGAAAATAATGACAAATATAATTATATATAAATTAAGGTAATACAAATTATGAAAATAGGTTATTATCTAAGTTTATCAAATAATTTTTTATATGTAAATATTTTTTTAAATGAGACTCTATTAAACAATGATTCTAACAACACTAACTCTACATTAACAACTACTCATTTCAAAATAAGATTGCTGATGTAATACTATCATAATATTTTGGTAACTTGTTTATCACTTATTTTGTTCATGTATTACTATCATAATGTTCTTAACATATTTACATTTCATTTATTTTGTTCTTGTTTAAAACTCATAATGTTCTATGTAACATATTTACATTTCACTTATTTTGTTTTGGTTTAAAACTCTACCGGCCAATCACCATACAACATATGTTGATATCGGCTTAATAATTAAAATGAAATAATTTATGTATTTATTGGACACTATAAATTAAAGTGTTAAACTTACTCAATTTTTTTTTATATAATAATTAGATATAATTTCTTATAAGGAAAATTTATTAAAATCAAAATCAAAATTATATTTCATATTAGAATTACAATTAATTACTAAATTAGGCAAGTACTTTGCCACACTTGTTAAAATATTTCTTTCATTCATTCATTAATACGAAGATATACGGGCTTAATTCATGGACATGATACAAATGAACAATATAAAAGAACTGTTTGAGGGGACAAGACTTCACAAGGTGGCCACCTTGCTAATGCAGCTCCACAAAAGGAGGGACAACCTAGAGAAATCCCAACAGAATAGTTAGTGGATCACCTTTTGGTCCCATAGACCATTGGTCAGGTTTGTAAAATTCATTTCATTTCATTTCCCTAATAAAATCAGTAAAATAAAAAATTGCATTCTCACTTTATCTCCCACTTGGTCTCCTTCTAGGCCTATATCCGCCTATCGCGATCCGTTGCACACAATACATCACGTGCAACTGCTAGTATTAATAACCTTATAGGCTATTTAGCCTAGAGACACCGACTCCATAATCATAGCCTACTGTTTAGGGTAGAGGCACCGCCGCTGCACCCAAAAGAAAATCCGTAATCACATCTCATATTATATTTAAGCCGATAGGCTTTGTGTGGGAGCTTTTCTCCCTGAAATGACTTTTTCCTCCCGGATAGTTGTCAGCCCTCTTCCCGGATAACTTTTCTTTTCCGGCAATGAAAAACACATAATTTCTTTTTCCCTTGAAAATTAACAAACTATTTTGGAAATAGCAACTTACCTTTATTTTCTCCAATTGTTATCCCTATTTTTTCTAATCCCCTAAAAATGATGTATTTGGAAATGGTATTTTTTCTAATCCCCTATTCTTATCCCTAGAAAATGATGTATTTAGAAATCTATATTTTTGTTCTTACACACATGTCCTCTTCCTCTCTCTATTTTCTATCTTCTATAGTGAGTGTAGGTTCTTCATATTTACAACAATTCTCTCATAGCATTGTGTATCAGAGCTTCATGGTGTGTGTGTGAATTTTGTACCTAGCTATAGACACAACACTTCAGTAAAACATTAGAGGTTAGTTGAAATCGAAATTGTGCAAGTAATTGAAAACTAATCTAACTAGGTGATTTACTGCCTTCTAGTAGATGCGAGTATGTATTCTCAGATTGGACCGAGATCAGTGACCTTGACGACACCTAAACGAAGGATTTGAATGCAAAATCTAGATATGAATCATATGCAAATTAATCTATATTTTTGGATTTTCTATGCAATAATATGAGAAATCTGATATGAAATCTAATCTAGATGAAAATTGATATGCAATACAATTAATCTAACAATGATATGCTAAAATATGAATGATCTCACAAAAGTTGTTGATTCACAAAAGAAGCTTCAATTCTTCAGATACCAATTCGGTAGCATAAGTTTGCAAATTATGAGATATGATTATGAAGAGCTGAGCCTTGGTTTTATAGAAATCCAGGGCTTTGGGGATGCATGCAAAAAACCATAAATCACTCAGATAAACTCAGGTTGATTTTTGAGTTATCAAAGAATAAAAGATAATTAATTCACAAAATCATGCAAAAGCATGCAAAAACAACTTTTTAACTCAAATTAGAGTTGAGTGTATTTTTAAAACAACTTGAATTGATTTTTTGATTTAAAGTTTAACTATTTTTTAGATGTGCATAATTAATTATGAATTAAATAAATAAATAAAGTGATTTATCCTCAACTTAACTGATTTTAAAAATAAAATAATTGATTTATGGGTTAATCAATTATTAAATCAAACTTTTATTCCAAAATAATATCATTAAATATGACAACTTGCTTTAATTAATTAAATAAGAATTTAATCAATTAATGATAGGAATTTCAATTTATTGTCAATTTTAAATAATAATAATTAGGAATAAATATAATTAAATTCAATTGAATAATTAAGTGGCAGTATTAAATCTAATTAATTAAATATTTAGAATATTCAATTAATCAAACTTTAGGATAAATAAGATTTATCGCCAAATAATTATTAAATTAAAGATAAATAAGATAAATAGGAATATTGCTAGGAATATTTCCCGATGTAGAATTTGAGATAATCAATTAGGATTCAATGATGTGTCGATGTGCCTTGGGTTAGGACTTCGATGTCAATTTCATTCGATGTGTCAATATAGGAGGTTAATGAACTTATAGCCCTTTTTTGGGGTATTACATTTTGCCCCTCTTTGAATTGTTGTGTGAAGCGCAGTGGTTCAAAGACAGTTTGTGTATGATGTTTGAAACTGATGTTTGAAATTGATATTGATATGAAGCAGAAACTGATTGAAATTGATATGAAGATAACAGGTCCTGAATGACCAAAGATAATGTTAACTATAACAGCAATGAACCGATGATGGGTAAAAAAGTGTCAAAACGCTTGATTCCAAACCTTATGATTGCGAAGAAGTGAGTGACCAATTCCAGACCCAATTGTCCTTGTATTGAATCACATTGGTATCACATATGAACCCTTCAGTTTCCGAAGAACCAAGGAAATAACACAATTGAACCGATAGTTACAAAAACTGATACGATTTACAAGATTAAGAGAATACCAGATTGATATGGATCTCGATGAATCTGATATGCCCCGAGCGATGATTGATTTGCCCCGATCGATGAGGTCTTTTTGATGAATCAGTAACTAGACGTGGTTGTTGTCTTGATTATTGAGGAAAGATATGATTTCAAATTTAGATTACAGACTTGAATGATGTGCAATACCATGCCCCCTTCGGGATTAAAATTGAAATCTGACAAGAAAAGTCAACGTTGAAGTTTAGAAGCATGTTAATTGATTTGAGAAGTGGTTATGCACGTTTGAGAATGCATTCTGCATCGTTTGGAGGGTCCAAAAGACCAAGTTTGACTAGGTTTGACCATGAGTTGACCATGGCTGACCAAGTTGAAATTTTGATAGTTTGACGTAAGATAATTAGTTAAGTTGAATACTGGATTTCTATGATGATTGAAGGTCAATTGTGCAAGCAATAAATCATCCTAGGTCCAAAAATTTAAAATCATGATTTTGACATAGTAAATGATCTCAAATTTTAATTTTGATCCCGAAAATGGATTCAGAACATCGAAATTAGCTAGGGGAGCAATTTTCATGAAAAACGGAGCACTTTTGAAAATTAGGTCAAAAGCTATATAAAGGTCAGAAGGGTCATTTTCAATTCATTTCAACCTTTTGACTTTAGAAACTTGTGGAGCCCTCTAAGCAAAAATGGTAGATAAAGTGGCAGAACCGAAGGTACTTGTGAGTTCACACCGATTTGAGCGCAGCTGGAGACACCAGAGACCTCGGCAGTACAGACATGCGGTAGGTGGACCTCTGTGCTTTGCTAAAATGTCAATTTTTCCATGTTTTATAGGATTTTAGCAATTTTTCATGTCTTTCTATTTTTTAATTTTGCATGCACAGAAACTCGTACGACTCTCCAGTGAGACTCGTATGACTTTTCAACTATAGGTAGATTGTCGTATCATAGGCCCCCATGACTCGTATTAGAGGGACCCATGAGTCGTATGACGTTTCATCGGGTCCCTCATAACTTGTACGATGAGGGATGCATTGTCGTGCTATTATGGTTTTTCGTTTGGTATGATGTAGAAAGTCGTATGACTTTTCATGCCGGTCTGAAATGTCGTATGGAAAATAATGAGCTTAAAACTCTGAATTAGGTCAAAATTTTGATTTTTCTGATCTCTTAGTCTGATTGCTGACCTGTTAACCTACCTTTTGAAATACTGAACTACCCCATTATTGTCCTTGTAACCTGTTCTGTGACCCAATTACTGATAGGATTCCATATTTTTGTGTTGTGTAGGTCATTTACCCAGATGTACATGTGCGGATCTCACATCCTGCTACTCAGAGACTATGTGTGTCCTTGCCAGACCCTATGAGGATCCACCTTGCTTCTTGTGGATTCAAGCATTTGATACATTTACCCGAGATTAGGGTAAATCACGGACTTTTGACTGCACTGATTGAGAGGTTCCACTTAGAGACACAAACCTTCCATTTGCTGATTGGGGAGATCACTGTTACCCCTAAGGATGTTTACCGTATACTACGTATTCCATTTCATGCAATCTGATGACCAGAGTATGTGAGTTCGGAAAACTCAGGTGTATTAGCTTTTAGACGTCTCTTCGAAGATGATACCTAGATGATGGCCTCCATTTCTTGGGAGACCTTAGTACAGAGATATGGACAGACACACCATCTAGAGTGCATCATTGCCAAGATGATTGGAGGTATTATCATGTCTGACCATCAGTAGAATGGTCTTTTGATGGGCTGGGCCCCTATGGTAGCATGTTTGATGGCCACTCCCTCGGAGTTGGCTTGGGGTCAGTGTTTATTAGCACACATGTTCTCCGAGATGCACGAGGTAGTGTATCAGGAGAGCAAATCTTTTGCTGCAGGAGCCTTAGTTTTACAGATATGGGCTTGGGAGCACATCCTAGTGTTGAGACCTGTTTGCACATCGCAGAGGCAACCTCAGGAGCCTGTCATCTATACTTATGCTGGATATGTCATTCAGGGATGGATGGGCCATACTGAGTATTGGAAGTGATGCCTCGATGATATGACATTTGTTCACTGGAGACCCTATGTGGCCATTGAGCCTTGGCCTACTGCGTGAGAGCAGTTCAATTATTTCTTCCAGAGTCATGTACTGATTGGGAGGTCATCGTCCACTATAAAGAGATTTATGATTACAAGGGTTTGGCGACAGTATGGATGTATTCAGGATGCCCTAGAGGATTATGCTATATATGCATGGATAGGGCGCGAGATTGGACTAGGATGGACACAGAGGCTCTCTTATGCTTTGTGTTCACAGGAGTACAGTGCTATTGTTGGCAGGGATTGGGAGTATAGACCAGATGTACTTGATGCTAGTGTTACTGATGGATTTATCTCTTGGCTTGCTGACCATCCTATTCATAGATTTTTCGATCCCATTGAGCTGATACCCTCCATGGAGGAGGCGATGGATGTTACTGGTGCTCCGATGGGATAGGGTCCTAGACCTACACAAGCTCTAATCATACACCCCACACCTTTAAGACCCAGAGCGATGGCTCCACCATAGAGACCATCAGGACAGATGAGGACCCCTCGACACACTAGTTCCACAGCAGGTAGATCTTTCGGTTCTCACAGATGGACTAGAGGAGAGGGTGGTACATTAGGTGGAGTTGGTTCAGTGGATGAGGTACTTGTAGCTGAGCAGGTGGTAGGTGGTGGTGTGGACTTCACAAAGGGGGATACTAGTTTTGATTTAGGTGCTGAGGTTAGACGCCGTAAGGTGTAGAGAGCAGATACTACTGAGCAGGCTCCCCCAGATACTAAGATGCCAAATGTTGATCCCACTACTCCTCCTACTCCACAAGACACTATTAGATGGCTTAGTGCACAGGTCAGGGACTTGAAGGTACGCAATGCTCGATGGGAGGAGTGATTCATAGAGTCAGATAGACAATGGACTGAGCTGTGTACTGAGGTACATAGGTTATAGGCAGAGGTGATTCATCAGACCTCACAGGCAGCTTACTATGTGTCCACATATTATACAGTTGTTCATGTTGCGCAAAGAGTTCCCTCCTATTCACAGTACATGATGGCATCTGCGGGAGCTAGAGCACCTAGAGTAGAGGCAGTACCAAATGCACCACCTCCTCCTCCACCAGGTGCAGAGGATCAGGCTGAGAGCTGATCGATTTGTGATATGTTCTGACATGTTTGATCTATTAATTCTAATATACTATACTCTTTTGATCATTGATATACTGTTTTGATTCTGATAGCTCAGTTGAGCTCATTCTTTTGTATACTGTGCTAGTAGTGCACCCCTGACTAGTTTGAGATTTTTTATATATATGAGATCGATATTTGGTTGTGACTTCATTTGTACTTGTCATGTTTTGATTTATGATGATATCATGTGATGTTTATGCTATGAGTAGAGTAGAGTGTATGTATGGATATATGCAAATGCAATTATTTCTTTCATATGTATGGATGTTATGCAAATGTATTTGATTATGGAAATATGTATGTATGATTTATGCTTATGCACATGGATGAATTGTAATGCAAAAAATGATTATGATATGTAAACACAACGATACACATGATATGTTTTACAGGTATGGATGAAGACAAGTACTCAGTCTTATGTCAAAAAGGATGATTAACCCAAGAGGATAACTGCTTGCGATTCAATTGAAGAGACCTTCAAGTTAGGTTTCAGCTCTTGTTAGATTTGAAGAGATATTTGAAGAATTGTTTAAGCATTGAAGTTTGTTTAACCATTGTGAGATCACGCAACATGCAAAATGCAAAGAAACATGTAATATGAAATGCAACCTAAGACCTAGGACCTAGTCACTGATCATGTGTCGGTCATTCTCATCATTGAATTTTTAGGTAACCAGATAAATCAATACAATGCCCACTAGTTATGAAACCATAGACATATGAATATCAATTTGTATGCACAGGAATCAATACAACACCCACTGATTAGGAAACCATGGATATATGAATATTGACTTTATTTTCAGAATGTTAGATTAGATATAAGCATCAAAGCATAAACGCTAGGATGACTTGAATATCATGTCCATTTTGATATAGAAATTTGTATAAGCATCGAAACATAAACATCGTGATGACTTGAATACACCTTGCATTATAAACACATCAAGCATTTGAAGAGATCAGTCTAAATCTAATGTGAATTACTTGTAGTGACCCTTTATTGTTCACATCCTTAGGTAAGATTGCGTTTCATAGTAGGAGAAAGAACTCACTTAAAAAAAGATAATAGTTAGATCAAACTTCCCTAAATTTTTTGGGTATCAATGGTTGAGGTACGCATGGCCATCCAATTCGAGATAGAGGCTCTTACAGTCAGACACCATTTCAATCTAGAATTTCCAAAGTTGTTAGATTTTCACATACAAGAAGAAAATAAAGAAAAGATTACGCCCCCAGTCATCACTCTCTAAATCCTGTAAAGGACATCATCGAAGAGCTTGAAGGGACATAATATGCAAAAATCTCAATGCAAATTAGTAAGCATACAAGGAGATAAAAGCATGAAAAGCACAGATTGTTTTCAGTTTTCAGTTTGATGTTTGATTACGTTGTTAGAGATGCAAAATCCTTTCTGGAGACAAGACTGACTGACTGACTCAAATGAAGCGTCAAAGGACTCTGATTGGATATGATATGTCTAAGATACATTGGAGGCCATAGGATATGACTTTGATTGCCCCCAAGTTTTAACATTGATAGGATATCGACGCTTGAGCTAATTGGCGTACAGATCGACTTATTGAAAACAGGAATGTAGAAACAAACTAGGAGATATAAACAAACTAGGAGAAATGTACAAACTAAAGCAAGACTGAAAGCTGGGAGAGACCAAGATTGCACTGATAGATGGAGTGTTTTGAAACAAGTGGCACCCGTTTGCCGGGTTTTCACCATCTTGGCAAAGATTCTATTTTTGCTACCAATGCGCCTGTTTCCAAATTTTCACCAAGGCACTTTTTTTCTTTTTCTCATTTTTTGTATTTTAAATTTTTAAAATTTTTTTGTACTTTTGATATTTTTTGATATTTTTGAGTGAATCATCAAGGCACCTATTGCTAGGTTTTCACCAAGATGTTCATTCTTTTCAGGACTTTTTCCAATTTTTATAATTTTTTCAAGACATTTAACCATAGATTGAATGCCTTAGGCGTAGAATTTCTTCAGATGGAGAACGTTGATTGGTTCTCAGAGTTGTTCTCCTTTAGTCGTTGAGAGTTGATAGGCACTAGAGCCAAAAGTAGCAGTGATAACAAAGGGACCCAGCCAGTTGGGTTCAAACTTCCCCTTGCATTCTCGATGTGATTGATTTTTAGGATTCTCTCTCAAGACTAGATCACCAACCTGAAATTCTCTGTGTCTGACTTTCTTGTTGTAGCCTCTAGACATTCTCTTCTAATATAATCTGAGATGATAATATGCTACTTGTCTGCGTTCATCTAGTAGTTCAAGTTCTTGCAACCTAGACACTCTGTAGTCATCATTAGTTACTAGACCATGCATTCTGATTTGTAGTGATGGGATTTCAACCTCAATAGGTAGTACCGCTTCAGACCCATAAACTAAAGTGAAAGGTGTAGCCCCAGTAGGTGTTCTAATACTTGTTTTGTAGGGCCAGAGAGTTGGATTAATCATGAGATGCCAGTCTCTTCCTATTTTATTAACTGTACGATGCAAGATTTTCAATAGATTCTTGTTAGAAGCCTCTGCTTGGCCATTCCCTTGAGGATAGTAGATAGATGACCAATGTTGTGTAATCTTGAATTTAGCACATAAATCATCTAGATCTTTGTTCTTGAATTGTCCACCATTATCTGTGATTATAGAATGAGGTATCCCATGTCTGCATATGATATAGTTCAATATGAACATAGATATTTGTTTTCCACTTGCTTGTGTCAAAGGGACTGCTTTTACCCATTTTGTAAAATAATCTGTAGCTATGATTATATGGGTATGTTCATTAGAAGAATGTGGATGTATAGCTCCTATAAGATCAAAGGCCCATTAGTGAAAAGGCCATTGTGTAGTAAAGGGAATTAGATCTCTCCCTAGAGCATGAATTAAGTTGCCATGCACTTGGCATTTTTGACAATTCTTAGCAAACTTGATAGACTCTTTCTCCATTTCAGGCCAATAGTACCTAGCCCTAATAAGTTTTCGAGCTAGTGTTAAACCGTTTGAGTGTGACCCACAAATACCATCATGGATTTCCTCTAACGCATGTTGAGACTCTTCCTGTTCTAAACATCTAAGTAGTGTACCATCTAGACCTCATTTGTATAGATCATGACCAATGATGACATATCAGGAGGCATTTCGGATAAGGTATCTCTTTTCATGACGGTTGAAGGTATCGGGAATGATTTGGTCTTGGAGATAGGAAAATAGGTTTTTGTATATGGATGAATCATGACTGACAACAGTGCAGATCATGCGGGTTTCGGGGGAATCATATGCAGGATAACATAGTGCTTCCACTAGGAACTCATAGCGTAGCTCATGTTCAAGCTGTTGTAATAAAGTAGATAATGTTGCCATTGCATCGGTAGCCTTGTTCTTTGTTCTAGGTATTTTCTCAAATGTGATAGATAGGAAATACTTCTTTAGATCATCTACCATTCTCTTGTAAGGAATGAGCTTTTCATCTTTAGTTTGGTACACATCATTGACTTGATGGATAACAAGCTGAGAGTCTCCATGAAAGTGTAGCTCTGTTACTCTCCATTCAATCGCTATTTTCATACCATTCAAAAGGGCTTCATATTCTGCAATATTATTTGTGCAAGGAAACTTTACTCTGAATGTTGTTGGGATTGAGTATCCTTAAGGAGTTATGAACAATATGCCCACTCCTGATCCATTCTGTGTATAGGAGCCATCAAAGAATAACTTCCATTCTCTAGAAGAAAGAGTCATGATAGAGGAATCTGGAAATTCCATTTGCATTGGTGTATCATCAATCATAGGTGCATCTACTAATTGATCAACAATAACCTGTCCTTTGATAGCTTTTCGTTCCACATATTCAATGTCAAATTCACTTAAGAGCAGGACCCATTTAGCTAATCTACACGTGAGGGCAGCTTTGCTTAGTAGGTACTTGAGGGGATCAATCTTAGCTACCAATTGTGTGGTATGAGCTAACATGTAGTGTCTCAGTTTCTATGATGCAAAGATCATAGCTAGACAAGCTTTCTCAATCATTGAATAGTTCTTCTCATATGCGACCAATGTTCTACTGATATAGTATATAGCTCTTTCCTTTTTGTTCTCATCATGTTGTGCAAGCAATGCCCCCAGTGATATATCTGTTGCGGAGACATATAAGATCAAAGGCTTCCCTGGAATGGGAGGCATCAAGATAGGAGGATTTGATAGATACTTCTTGATATGATTAAAGTTGTTCTCACATTCTTCATTCCATGCAAAGGTCACACCTTTATGTAATATTTTTGTAAAAGGTTGTGATATGTCTACTAGTTGTGATATAAATCTTCTGATAGATTGAACTCTTCCTTGCAATGTCCTCATTTGACTAATATTCTTTGGAGGTTGCATTTCCATGATAGCCTTTACTTTAGCTGGATCAACTTCAATGCCCTTCTTTGAAACTATGTATCCTATGAGCTTTCCAAAAGTGACACCAAAAGCACACTTCTTAGGATTTAGTCTGAGACTAAATTTTTCCATTCTGTCTAGTATTTTGCTCAAGTCATTTAGATGTTTAGCTCTAATAATGGATTTTGCTAAAGTATCATCAACATAATCCTCCATAGTCCTATGCATCATGTCATGGAAAATAGAAGTCATGGTTCTTTGATATGTAGCACTAGCATTTTTAAGCCCAAATGGCATGACATTCCAACAGAAGGTACCCCATGCACATGTAAAAGTAGTTTTCTCTTGATCCTCTGGAGCAATTTTTATTTGATTATATCCAAAAAAACCATCCATTAAAGAATACATCTCAAAGCCCGCAGTCATGTCCATTATCATATCAATGTTAGGTAATGGAAAATCATCCTTAGGGCATGCTTTGTTTACATCTCTAAAATCTGTGCATACTCTGATTGATTTATCTGGTTTTGAAATAGGTACAATATTAGAGATCCACTCTACATAGTCAATAACTCGGATGAATCTAGCTTTTAGGAGCTTCTCTAATTCAGCTTTTACCAAGAGTGCAACATGAGGATGCATCTTTCTCAATTTTTGCTTGACAGGTTTGACATTTGGAGCTATAGATAAATGATGCATGATAAGATTAGGATCCAACCCTGGCATATCTAAATATTTCCATGCAAAGTTGATCTTCTTTTCTGTTAGGAATGTTGTAAATTTTTGCTTTTCTTCTTCTGATAAAGATCATGCTACATGAATCAACTGTGGTTCTTCTGTTGTTCCCAAATTGATGGATTGAGTGGGCTCAATTAGAACTGGAGATTTGTCCTATAAATGACTTGGAAGGACATCAACTATCTCATCCTTAGGCACCTCAAAGAGGTTTTCACCTTCGGATATGATGAAGGGTGCTCCCCTTAATACCACAAACACATAACAGACATAGAGAAACAACAACAATAATATGCAAGAACAGAAAATTGGCTTCTTATTATCTCCACAAATGTGGAATTACAAACTTTCAGAATTACAATATGCAAAGCCACATGGCATTCCCTTACAATATTCTGTAGGACAAAGCCTCGAACTATTACCCAGATCTACTACCCCAGAACTATTCTGAACTGCTTAAGACAATAATACAGCCTTCCTTATATAGGCAATTATCCACCGCCTGGGAAGGTTCCAGAATTTTAGCCAATAAGGCCGACCAAACTTAGAATTATTTTATTTTACATTTTATTACATCATAGTCGGCTCAAGATAACCCTTGAAACCCGAACAGAAATTTTGAAGAAAATTAATTTTCGCCATTTTAGGTGGCCCAACTTCCGAAGACCATAAGTCATCACCAGTTGACCCGATCGGCTATTATAACCCCATTTCGAAAATGCCACGAAGCGCTCTATAGGCTTGACTAGCGCAAGCGCTCATCACCCAAATTTTTGACCTCATCCGAGGCCTCTAAAGCCTTCAAAACTGAGTTCAAAGTTTCTGTACCCTGCTGCCAATACCGAAAATCTTCAATATCTTCCAATATACACTTGATCTGGCAATGAAACTTTACTGGCAGACTTACATGACCAAAATGAACCTCCAAGAAAGAAATCAGATCATTCTGAGCACATGCAAAAATTACTAAAAATAGTAACTTTCCATAAATAGCAGCTCTGCACTAAAATAGCCCTTATTGAATATAAAAACAGAAATATTTTTGGGTGATGCAAGATTGCTCTTACACCCAGGATGCTCCTGCATCAGGATACGTCTTTTATTTTTACTTTTGGAGGTTCTGAGACTGCCACAAAGTGGTTTTCACCCTCAGAACTCCTCTTCTTTTTATTCTTATTCTTATTTTTCTGACTAAGATACTTGATGTCCGACTTCGTCATGCTAATGCTTGGTTCACTAATGGAAGTACTCAAAGGCTCAACTGCATTGAGGTAGCAAGCAAGGGCATAGTCTTTCTGGAAGGTATAAATACCATGGCTCAAATTTGTGGAGGTTTGATCAATAAGGTCTGGATATTGGATAGTCAAAGTGGGGAAAGATTGGGAGATAGTGTTTACGGATATGGATCTGTCATCATTGGTCCTAACCTGAAGCTCGAGTTCAAAGGTGATATTACAACTTAAGACATTCAATTCATGAATAGGCTCAATGTCATTGTGGGAGTCCAATTCATCCATAGGTGGATCAGACTCGATAGGTTCATCATTTCGCTCTAGACTTACGTTGGGTTTAGGTGGATATTGGTGAATAACATCAACATGTTTTTCTGAAATAAGCTCATCTTCTTCTGGAATGGCTCCCCATTCATAGTCATTAGATTCTTCATCTATGCCTCTGGGAAATCTCAGAACATGAGTAAAGTCAGGATGAATACCCCAAGAAGGATTACCCTCAGATTCTGATTTGAATTCATACTCATGGGAATCTGTCTCAGAATAACTACCACCTTCCTCTTCTTGATTGTCTTTGAGATTAGTTGGTTCTTGTGTGGCAACTATCTCTTGATTGATAGTAGGTTCTTGTGTTTATACTACATTAATTCTTCTTATTGGATCATCTTCAGCTTCAAGGAGATCTATGATTTCCTTAGGCAAACATTCATAAGGAACAAGTTCAGAGCTGTTTGAATCACTAGTTGGTGGTTCAGTTTCTTCCTTCTTAAGAAGAGGTTCTCCTGGTGTGATCTACTCTATGACATGAGAACAATTACCTTTGAGGTGGAAGGGTTTATTTTTAAAGCCTAAGCCAACAATATCTTTGTTTGCCCTACCAGTATTTGAAATAGGTGTTATAAGACCTTCTCCTCTGACTCCTAGAGGTCCTTTACTTGAATATCCCATCTTAGCTATTAATTTATCTCCTAGACCATATGCCTTATAAGGGATTTTGGATATTGTAGAGTCACTAGTTTGAACCACCTGAGATTCAGGTTCATCTTTGTATAGCCATGCAAGCACAACTTCATCCTCTTCAAATTCCTGCTTGGAGACTTTTTCTGCTACAAAATTCTTTTTATATGCCTCAAGAGGTTCTTTAGAGTCTGGTTTGGACTATTTTAAAGATTGTCCATAAGACTTAGGTGAGATAGGGAGAGATGTCAAAGATAATACTGGATCTATAGTGTATTCTCCCATACCATTTTCTTTGATATTGACCTCTTTTGCAATGTCTTCCATTTTAGATGTGGATGCTTCTTTAGTTGGCTCAATGGAAGATTCTCTGTTATTAGGCACAAGTTTATCTGCACTTTCCTTCAATGTATTGCAAGTGGTGGATATGTCTGCTAGAATAGTGACCTCTACCCCTTCATAAAGAAATTTCAAGCATTGGTGAAATATAGAAGGAATAGCCTTCATATCATGTATCCATGGTCACCCTAGAAGAATGTTGTAAGCCAAAGGTAGATCAAGAACCTGACATATAGTATCTCTGATAACTGGAATTGCTTTGATAGGTAAGATAATGGTGCCTTTAGAAGATCTTTCTTGTTCATCATAGGCTTTTATAGTTATTTTCTTTCTAGGATCAATAGCCAATTCTGAAAATCCCAATTGTGTGACCAAGTTGTAAGAACAAATATTTAGGCCAATGCCTCCATCTATCAACACACATTTGACCCTACGGTTCTAGATCAAGACTTCTATATGCAAGGGCTAGTTATGTGGATGACTCAAGGAGTTGTCATCTTCCTCTGAAAAGGAGATATATTGCGGAGATGTAAGATGTCCAACCATAGTCTGGAACCTGTCTAAATCAAGGTCATCAGGAACATTGGATCTGAGCAAAGCTTTATCTAGAATAGCTCTATAAGCTGGAGATATCCGAAGCAACTCAAACATGGAGATTTTTGCATTGGTGTGTTGGAGTTGTTGAACAATGCTATAAGATGTTGGCCTTGTATCTTTAGGATTGGAAGATTTAGAAGCAACCTTCTATTTGGAAGCGGAAGAAAGATTGAAGGGCATCTTAAGGACATTTGATGAATCTGGGATTTGTCCATTTAGATGTGCCGGAGCTTGTGATCGAGTCACTACATTAGCTGAAGTATGATCTCTATCTCTTCGCATAATTGTGATGACATTGCAATGCTCAGAGAGACAAGGTTCAACCATATTGATAACAACATTATTTCCAAGGTATGCATAATTGACCTTTGCCCCCATATTAGGCTGAGAAGATGAAACTTCTTGACCATGTTTCAGAAATGGTTCTGTGAATGATGTATGATCATTATTGCTCTTATGATTGTCAATGGTGATATCTCCCTTGTCAATCAGATCTTGAATAGTATGTTTCAAGCGTAAGCAGTGATTAGTTTTGTGACCTTTACCTTAATGAAAATCACAGAATTCATTCTCTCTCCACCATTTTGGTTTAGGATCAGGATCAGATTGTCAGATCTCAAGAAAAGAAATGATGTTATTGGCCAATAGAGTTCTCATAGCTGATTCCAAATATTCTCCTAGAGGAGTGAACTTTCGTTTATTATCAGCAGACCAAGATTTGTATTTTGGCTTCTTTTGAGATGGTTCAGAAACCTTTTGTTCTAAAGCTTTGATGGCTTGGGTGCCAATAGTTAGATTGAAAGCTGGTGCCTTTGATGGGGCATGGATAGTATGAACAACACCATCTGTGACAATGCCTTTATTCTTGTTCCAGTTTTTGTTCTTGTCTTTAGAACTGGATCCTAATTCGTACTTGTCCTTTTGAAGTATGATTTCTCCTTTTTTCACAAGTACTTTTTCAATTTTGATCGCATTGTCTACCATCTTATCAAAAGATGTATGATCTTGCATTTGTAAAGGGTAGTTGATCTCTGGGATAAGATTATTGATGAAGATTTCTAGTTTCTCAGTTTTTGGAATAGGCCTAGCATATAGAGAGAATTTCTTCCTCCATCTTTTGAGAAATGTCAAGAATGGTTCGCCTAGATATTGCTTGAGATTACAGATATCAATCATGGTGACTAGATGTTGAATGTTGTAGGAGTATTGCTGATAGAACAATTTGATCAACTCCTCAAAAGTTTTGATAGTAGAAGGCAATCTAGAGAACCAATGAATGGTTGCTCCTCCCAGAGATCGAGGAAAGAGATGCATCAAATAGGTTGGTTTATGCATGAACTCCATAGATTATGTACAAAATTCTCTGACATGATCTTGAGGATCTGAGTGCCCATCATACTTATCATATTTTGGCATTTCCACCCTTTTCGGGAATGGTGGCATGTACAAGTCTTTGTCAAATGGAAAAAGACATAGGGCCTCCATGGAGAACTCCTTAGGTTCCTTTTCTTTCTCAAGGTTATTAAGTTTGACTTGCATGGCATGCATCTGTTTCATCATAGCTGTGAGTGGAGTTTCTTCCTCATGCATAATGATATCTTCAACATTAAAGTTGGGAGGAAGTTTAGCTCCTTGATGAGCTAATTGTAAAAAGTATGCTTCTCTATCCTCTTTCAAGAAATGCTTCATCATTCATTTGAAGTTATCATCGTTTGGATATTGAGCAATTTCTTTAGGTGTGGGTTCTTGATTTGCACCATGTTGAGATTGAGCTCTTTGAGAGCCAAATTTTGTCCCTGCTTTAGACACGGTGGGAGTTCTACCTGGTATAGATTGATGAGGAGTCTGTTGATTACCTCTGTGAGTTGATGAAGGAGGAATGTAACCAATTTTTAATCGAAGATTGCTAAGACTGTCATCTTCGTAAAGACTAGAGTTGTAGAGTTGCTCAAGAGTTGGACTTTGGATATGAGTCAAAGGTAAAGTATGAGATACTTCCCCAGATTTCTTGTGAGAGGAAGCTCTAGTTTCCACCATTAACCTTGGGTGAAACAAAAGAATATGATGAAGATAACTGAAGAAAGATCTAATTCAAGAAGATCAAATGACGCAACCTTATCAAGGTTTGATTGATTGAAGCTTAGATTAGACGTAGATGAAGGAGACTGTCCCCTGGATGTATGGGTAGATTTCTAAAAGAAAGTGGACACGAGTTCACAACACTTAGTCATTTTGATGATTGATTGAAGATTGATAGTTATGACAAGGTTTTGACACAAGATGATAAAGACTCAAATCGATTAAACAGAAGGCTAAATCAAATTCAAAAGGCCACTTTAGGAAAATGATTGGATTCTTAGTATTTGATGCTCTATTCTTGACACAGTGATTTGTTTGACAGATTCTGGAAATAGGCTGGAAAAGCTGGGTCTCCTACAGTTCTGACAACTTTTTGACAACTTTTCAAAATTTCCCAAACGACTTTCTATAGGCTTGTACGACAGTGGGTATAGCATGAAACGATAATTGAAAAACTCGTACGACTATTGCAAAACTCACACGACAGTTGATTGCAGGAATTTTGACTTTTTTGAATTGACTAGCAACAAAACTCGTACAACAATTTACCATATACCATACGATAATTAGGGAGTTTTGAAATGACAATATTTGAAAGTTGTACAACTTTCTGACCTTACAAAATGACTGTTGACTCCAGAAAGGTGTTTGACATCAAATTTTGCAATGTTTCAGATTTTTAGTTTCAAATTGTTCACAAAATTGTTTGTCTAGATTTGAAGATTGTAGCGGATTGATTCATTCTTAGTAACCAGATAGATAAACAAGCACGCAAAACAACAAGCAAGTGATTTCAAGCACGTATGAAAACAATGAACAGGGGACAAAGCAACCCTGTGCATGAACAATCAAGTGACTGAATTATGCTAATCCCTAGGAGTGCTAACAGTGTATGTTCCAAAAAGTTTTGCAATAACACACATATTCTTAGAAAAATGAAAATTTGGCCTCACTAGGGTTTTTAGTAATGGTCTGACTCTGCAACTTTTATGATCTCAAGAGGGCGAACTCCAATCTAGATGCACCGGGGTTTTGACATAGTCCGAGAACTTAATCTTCAGGATCTGCTAGGGAGATCTGATAGCCCAACAAGAGACCACACCTGTGGAGATTTCTTCCACAAGGACATTTATATAGTGGTTGTCACTACCACGATGAAAATGGCTATTACCACTTGAGGTTTCGTTAACGTGGTTGACCCAATTAAGGGAATGCCCACTACGGTTAACCCTCTCTAAAGGTGACTCACAAAATATACCACATGGAGATTTGTTCCAGATTCAAGGATCTGAGTTTCTGGTACTACCCAAAACAGGAGTAGAACATAATCCTCTAGCCTTTTCACTTTTAACCCAAACAAAGCAGACAGATTAATCCGACACGCTAAGACCAAGATTATCTCACGAAGATCTATGATGTCAACCACTCATGATCTATCAACCTCTCCAGAGATAGAATGTATCAATCATGAACTGAAGATGTACAAATATAGTAGAACGTGAGACTCTCTCAGTATCCTCCCTACCTACAAGGGTTCCTTCATTGAGAAGAGTTTCGCTGGAAACCCACTCCCTCAAGAGCCACGAATAGTGTTCATAGGGCCTATTTACTATGTGTAACAAAGATGCTGAAAAGCAAATCTATGTTCATTTTTATAGCCCAAAATGAAATATGTGATATGAAAGCAATAAAGGTCACATAAGCTTGACACGCAAGAGTTCTTTTTAATCCAAATCGAAATGTTATCAGCTGAAAAGATTACTTGAATTCCGTGCAATGCCCTTAGTAGATTCTTACCTATTTTTAGCAATTGTTGCGCTTTTTCCCAATCAAATTAGCATAAATCAATCAGAAACAACAAATTTCAATTGTTAATGTTAGCTGTTAGTCCAAATCAAAAAAATAAATCTGGAAAACTGCCTGAAAAAGTGAAATGACAATGAAAACCTGGCACTAAAACTCGTACGACAGTGGGTCACCCACTAGACGACAATCTAAAAACTCGTACGACACTGGGTACCAGATCATATGATGATAGAGATTCCAAATGACACTGTGATCCTGATGGTATGATCCTCGATCAAATAAACTATCGTATGATAGTGGGTATCTCCTGGTACTAGTTTCTAACAAAACTCGTACGATAATTGTATGGACATAAATTAAAAATCGTAGCTTGGAACAAAAAGCGACAATAAGATGATAGAAATTGATAGAAATTGAATGGAAACCCGTTTCAGGGCCCCACGGTGGGCGCTAGAAATGTGTGTGTGAATTTTGTACCTAGCTGTAGACACAACACTTCAGTAAAACATTAGAGGTTAGTTGAAATCGAAATCGTGCAAGTAATTAAAAACTAATCTAACCAGGCAATTTACTGCCTTCTAGTAGATGCGAGTATGTATTCTCAGATTGGACCGAGATCAGTGACCTTGACGACACCTAAATGAAGGATTTGAATGCAAAATCTAGATATGAATCGGATGCAAATTAATTTATATTTTTGGATTTTCTATGCAATAATATGAGAAATTTGATATGAAATCTAATCTAGATGAAAATTGATATGCAGTATAATTAATCTACTAATGATATGCTAAAATATGAATGATCTCACAAAAGTTGTTGATTCGCAAAAGAAGCTTCAATTCATCAGATACCAATTCGCCAGCATAAGTTTGCAAATTATGAGATATGATTATGAAGAGATGAGCCTTGGTTTTTATAGAAATCTAGGGCTTTGGGGATGCATGAAAAAAACCATAAATCACTCAGATAAACTCAGGTTGATTTTTGAGTTATCAAAGAATAAAAGATAATTAATTCACAAAATCATGCAAAAGCATGCAAAAACAATTTTTTAACTCAAATCAGAGTTGAGTTTATTTTTAAAACAACTTGAATTGATTTTTTGATTTAAAGTTTAACTATTTTTTGGATGTGCATAATTAATTATGAATTAAATAAATAAATAAAGTGATTTATCCTCAACTTAACTGATTTTAAAAATAAAACAATTGATTTATGGGTTAATCAATTATTAAATCAAACTTTTATTCCAAAATAATATCATTAAATATGACAACTTGCTTTAATTAATTAAATAAGAATTTAATCAATTAATGATAGGAATTTCGATTTATTGTCAAATTTAAATAATAATAATTAGGAATAAATATAATTAAATTCAATTGAATAATTAAGTGGTAGTATTAAATCTAATTAATTAAATATTTAGAATATTCAATTAATCAAACTTTAGGATAAATAAGATTTATCGCCAAATAATTATTAAATTAAAGATAATTAGGATAAATAAGAATATTGCTAGGAATATTCCCCGATGTAGAATTTGAGATAATCAATTAGGATTGGATGATGTGTCGATGTGCCTTGGGTTAGGACTTTGATGTTGATTTCATTCGATGTGTCGATATAGGAGGTTAATGAACTTATAGCCCATTTTTGGGGTATTACACATGGCAGCATAGAGAACTATAATTAAGTTGAAATAACTGAGCAATGGGATTTTAGCTTTATTGGAAAGCTCTTCCTAAAGAGTTTGTGGTGTTGCATTGAGTATTTTTCTCCAAAACTCTCATTTTAATAATCCTTGTGCATGCAGTGTTTCTTCATCTTGATTTGCTAAAAAAAATGGCGTCGCCGAGGAGATCAAATATTTTGTTCAGGAAGAAATATTCGTCTGGAATCGTATAAGGTGAGGGTTCGAATCTCCAAGATATACATAGCAAAGCCTTCTTTCTCCACTCTTAATTCAAAATATTCAAAAGTGCCTATAGAGGAGCAGAGATCTTCTAGGAAGTTATTTCATAGCAAAAGCACTGGATTGGTTGAGAGCCACATGAATTTTTTTCTCACAAATCTCGCTTTAGTTTTGGCAGATGGGTTATAAGGGTTTTGTCAAAACCCAATAAAAAGGAAATTGCCTAGCTGGGTGTGGTAAGGGCTTGCAAAAGTAAAAAAAAAGTGTAAAGTCTCCCCATGGAAGGTATAACACCCTATTGAGAAGGATGATGTTGAAGGAGATAAAATTTGTATGGCATGGTGTGCCCTAGCTTTCCGTGTATTTGATTTTTCTGATTTTGAGTTGTAATTTTTATTTGGTGCTAATTTTTTTGTGTATAAGTAAGAATAAAATTAGGCTACTAGCATCATTCAGTTAAAGAAAGTTAATAATTTAAATATTAAAATTGAATGAACTTTAGATTTTTAAGCCGATAGGTTTTATGTGGGAGCTTTTGGACATTTTTTTGCCCGATAGTTGTTAGCCTTTTTATCGGATAATTTTATATTCCGACTATATTTTTTTCCTGTTTTTCGTTGAAAATTAGCAAATAATTTTAGAATAAGAAATAGAAGCTTATCAAATCCATAGTTCAAATATTTGAATATGAAATTTTTAAAGAAAGTAAATAAGTTAATAAATAATATTATATTTTAAAATTTGTAACTTTAATTTATAATATAAACAAATCTTAAATAAATCAATAAATATAACTAAATTTTGAAGTTGATTTTTAAAATTACAATAGAAATATATCTTAAATTATAAATCAATAAATACTATTCAATTTTGAAGTTGATTTTTAAAATTTATAATACAAATATTTGTTATTTAAGATAAAGTATTTGAAAAATAAAATAATTTAATAAATAATTTTAAATTCTAAAAATAATTTTTTTTTCTTTATAATAGAAACATATTTTTTATACTTTAATATTAAAGTACTATTATTATTAAAGTAATTTTTTTCTTATGTACACATTTCTTTCAAATTCAAGCTTTATGCATGTGCGACTAACAATTTTTCTATTTTGTGTGTACATGAAAATTAAAACTTATGGATTCAAATTTTAGAATTCAATTTTATATTTTTAAAATTTTGAAATTTAAAATTTGTCAATATAAGTATGATTTATGCCACGTGACACTATTTTTTTAGGTCAATTTATATTTCTTCATTAATTTAATAAATAAAATTCTTCCAAAAATTTGTTTCTAATTTAAGAGGGTATAAAAGTGAAAAAACTTTAACTCTAGACTAATATTCACACCACCAACAACTATAAATACCCAATCCAATAAAATCTATCGACTTATCGTTGCATGGTCAAAAGCATGAGACTGCTAGTTTAAATAAAAACGAACTCAAAAAATATTGACTGCATAAGGATTTAATACCTGCAGCAAAAGACACGAGCCAAAAATGGGCGCAAGGGCTGCCGAAGAAGACAAGGCGAAGGATTTCGGAACTTTATACCACGAGCCCACCATTAAACCGGGGCTCGGTTCTTCACGATGCCCCCGCTGCTTCTCCCCCATATCTAACAATTCGGTACCCGTGTTAAACCCTAAACCCTACTCCACCCATGCGATTTTTTTTTCTTGTCCCATGCCTGTATTTTATAAATTGGGAAACAAATGATTCTTAGCAACTCAGAACTTATGCCACGATGTTCTAAGTGAATCGAGCAAACAAATGTCATGGTGGGTGCATCTGTTTCTTCAATTTACTTAGAACTTATTCTTGGCCTTCTCCGTTGGGTATGTCAAATCCAGCATTAGACGTGATAATTTTATATACTGAAACAGTAAATATTTGTATATTTGAAATGTGAGATGGTTGTTACATGATTCTACAGGTCTTTACCATGAAACTCAAACGGTTTACCGCTTTATATCATCTCATTTGACTGTAAGTTTGAACCATTTCCATTGGTGGAAGCATAACACATGCACGGAATTATGTAAGTATAGGTCAAATGTTGAGAAGGTTATAAAACTATAAGATTGGACACTCAGCATTTGAGAACTCTGGGCAAAGAAATATCTATCTTGTTTAGAAAAGAGCCAAGAACTCAAGGGTATTTATTCTGTCAAATTGGTTCAATCCCTTAGCCAAGTAATTCTATTATTTTGTATAACACCAAAAACAATATTTATTTAGAGAGAATCCAAAAGAATTTAAGGAGAAAGAGGATGGCTATTACATAACATAATTTCATCACCCGATATAGCAGGAATAGGCAAGGTAGTTTATATCATTCTCATGTGACATGGACTGTCTCACCTGATTAGGTGTTTTATTTACTGAAGTTTAGCGTGACTGTATTGTTCTCTTAGTGGCGCTCCTCCTGTTTCTGATTCATACAGATTGGCACTGAATGTTTCGGCGAATCTAAAATGTACCTGATTCGTAGAGTCATTTAGGAAAACGGTTAGGAAATACATCACGATATGTGAGATACTAATCAAACACTACGGGGACATATTATTTTGCATGTTGCCTAGAGACAGGTTTTTTTGCGCGACAGTGGAACTGAAATATAATTGTTTGGGTAATGAATTTTATTGGTCATATGAGGCCTTGAAGAAGATGCAATACAATTGTTTCATTTATGATACTCACGGTGCTTAATATACATGGTTGTCCCAGATTAAATTTTATCATTCTGTTTCAAGTTTATATTTTTGTAATCCAGTGGTTATGTATTTTAATTTACAGTAAGGTTACTATTTCACGATATTTTGAATCATAGCATTCTCTAATCGTACGTTTAAGAATTATATGTTTGATCATCCAACTTTTTAGATTTGGAGCATCTACTCCTGAAATGCACTTGCATCTGGACTGCGTACTTACCTTTAGTACCCTCAAGTTATGGGTGCATCTTCCAGTCTGTACAGAGAGTTTTTGCATATCACAAACGCAGTCGATATCCTACCTCAGATAATAATCTGAAAAAAACCATAAGGATCATCAAGGGAGGAAAGTAATGTAAGTGGGTTCCATAATTTAATTCTTCAACACTTTGAGAACTAAGTACAAAAATTTGTATCTTATTCTTATACTATGGACTAGCATATCTGATTAGGCACGATGTAGTGATGTTTGAGTGATTGTCGTGTCCAGATCTTATTTTTTGATTTAAGGAGTAGGATTTGTTAATGTTAGTAATATATTGCATCCAACTCAGCTTGATTTTGGTATTGCTCCAGGAAATGCTTACAAGCAAAGATGTTTCTGGTGTCTGTTTTGATTCCAATACCCGTGTTTCATCCACAATAACTATCTATTTCTGTTGAGAAAACTCTTTTCTGAGCATTACAATTTATAATATTATTGATTCTCATATTTAAAAAAAAAAAGAGAATTGTTTACAAATATTCTGTTCATATGAGCATCAACATGAAACCAATACAAGCTCTTGTGAGCGCAACGTTGAGACTAATACCAGTTCCTTGTGTAAGTTTGTCTTCTGTTGTGTATTCCCTTTCTTCGGTTTCAGTTACTTCCAGTTCTTCTACGGATCAGCCCATTACATTGCCATATGGCCTGGCTGTGAATTATATTTCTCCAGGATTCGTATCGGTAATGATGCCAAATGTATCTGCCTAACTCTACTATTTTCAGAAGTAAATGGAAATGTACATTAACATAACATAGGAATATAACAATATAACTCTCTGCATATTCGGAAGATGTATCTTTCATAACTAAGTAATAGATGTGCAAGCAGTAGATAACATCAGAGAGATCTCCCAACTACAAACAATTACATATAAATAGGGTACTGAGTTGGTTAAGAGTCTAAGACTACCAACCGCCGATAACTGCTAAGTGCCAACTCACGAGTAGTTGGGACCTAGTCATCTCAATTACAAAACATAACAATTAATTATTTAGCTGGCTACAACAACAATAGGTTGTATTCAAATACAATTTCAGCTTTCTTTAGTTTTGCTTGCTTTTGTCCATTAGGATTTTCATCAAACATGCATGTTTGGAAGGCTGCTACAGTTTGCTATAGAATTGTTACAGGCCACTGCAGATTGTGTACAGGTTACCTGTAGGTGTTCTCTTAGGCCACAGACTGGATGCAGGTTACCTGTAGATTTTCTCTTAGGCTACAGACCTACATATAGTAAGGGTATAGGTTTCTTACAAGCTGCTTACAAGTGAGCTACAAGTTGCAACAATTGTGAAGTCTTTCACCTGCATGAGGATTGCTTTTCATTTCCCTTCTGGTCTTTGGGTGACAATATTTTTCATGATTGGTATTGGAATGATTTTTTATTGCTTTCAGGCTTACAGCAATATGAGAAACATCAGAATGAATATGCTAATTTTTTTTGTTTTATGTGTATTGTAGAAGTGAAAATCCAGTTTCTTCATTTGCTTCTTGATGGTTTAGATGCTACAATGTCATGTAGGTAGTATTATTTCTCTTTTGCAGTTGTTTAATTTCCCAAAAATATAAATGTTTTTTTTTGTTTCAGTGGCACTTGGTCATAAAACTGCCATCCTTGGGAAGTTGTCCATGATCTCAATTGTGGCTTTTCACCTTCTTTTGTTTTGAGGATCATTTTTATTCTTTTTGGTGGACATTTTCTTGGACAACAGTCTGTTGGCATTTGTTGGAGCAAAATATTGAGCAGCTGGATAGTGTTCTCTGTCCAATTGTTGCTTCTGCAATGTTGAAGCTTCTGTACTAGTGTGTTGTAGGAGTTATGGCTTAAGATATGAGTGTAACAGCTAGGTTGGGATTTGAGAAGCGGATTGTTGGAGGAAAGAAGAGAGGCTGAGCTTAGGGAGAAACTGTAGGTAAAGGCTGAATAGAGCTAGGGAAAAATGGAGAGGGCAAGATTTAATAGAATATCATCCATGGAAGGAAAATAATTGTTCATTTTTGGTCCATCCCTAACTTGAGAAAGTAGAAGGTTCATGGGAACATGTTTGTAAGCTTGTCCAAGGTAGATTTTTCAAATCAATGCAAGTAGAATTATGTTGTTTCCTTTTTTGGCACATGCAGTTGTTGATAAATGTTAGGTTCCAAGGTTTAGGTCATCTTTCATTGGACCCCCTTGTAGAACACTATTCTTCTACTGGGGGGGGTTTCGGTAGAGGAGATAAGATTCAGATCCTTAACCAATTACAACTTTTGATGAACTTAATAAAATTTTAATTGAAAACTGAAAGGAATGCAACATGAATCTGAAATGAATGCAACCACACAATGAAGCCAATGCACAAGAAATATGTGGAAAACCCAAGATGGGATAAACCACATTCAGTAATGCTGCTAGAATCTACTGTCCTAATCCAGCCTCACATTAAGAAATGTTTACAAAGCTTTAGGGCACCAATCCCATGGAATCACCAAATTCCTTAGTAGAGCTCCAACTCTTACAAATTCACCACATAACAACCCGAGCACCAACCCAGCATCCTTAAAGCACCAAATAAGAATGTCATAAATACAAATTGTTATTGACGTCAATTTCTGAAGTGTTACACTTTACAACATCAAAAGCATGCAAACAAAACTCTTATAATCTGAAAATGGGCAGCTTTCAGATATTCTGTACAGTTAGCAATCTGCAAACTTTTACAAACTGTGTACTATCAGCAAACTTAAGATATCCTGTTTTCACAAACTCAAAACAGTCTCATTAAAGGAATTATGATATTCACTTTTTATCAAAACCAATCATATTCACAATTTAAATTGATACAACTTAATACACACTTGCAGCACTGTTTTTAATCTTCCATTACAGGTTTCATACTTTCAGCACTTTGCAACAGCCTTTATACTTCTTTATCGAGTGTTGTAAACACACAAACCCTAATGCAAATGGGGACCCACCCCTTTTTTTTCACCTTAGTGGCTTAGTGTTTGGCTTAGTTTGTCGTAGGTGTTTGTTAGTTTTGGTCTAGCTTGGCAGTAGTTTGAGTCCCGTAATCTCTTAAGCAATAGAAAAGTCTTGTCAAGTCTAGTCGGAGTTTTGATCAACTTGTGGATAAATATGAGAAATTGAGTTCTAAAGTGAAAAGGTTTTGAAGTTTGAGGTCAAGTCATAAGTCGAACATGTTGGTGCAAGAGGTGAAAGGTCGAACACTTGACGAAATGAGAGGTGTGAAGAAAATCCCACTTTACAAATGAATGTCCTTAGGAGAGTTTGGAATTCAGAAGTACAAGTGTAAAATCCTTACACATGTCTAATTTCTAGCCTCCCCTTGAGGAAATTCCTAAGACTAGTCTAATTTCCAACCTTTCTCTTATTGAAGTTCCAAACAAGTGATGAAAATCCGACCAACATGAGCCCAACTTAGAGGAGATTCTCCTAACACATGACCAAATTCTGACCTGCCTTGGAGAGTTGTCCTTAGCAAGTTTGGAAATTTGATTGAGTTGTCCTTGGTCGCCTTAGGACCCCATGGGGTTTCTTGGATTTCATCAGGAGTACTATTAGGGTTAAATAGGGCCGCCCTCGATCCCCTAATTTATTTGGCATTTACATTGATGAGCTTGAAGGGTTTCTTTGGGAACACTCTCACATTGACGATCGTTGCCTTCTCCACTAGGTTTTGGTTTCTATCTTGCTTTTTGTTGATGATGTTGTTCTTCTTGCCTCTTCTTTGGAGTGATTACAAAGACAACTTGATGGTCTTGTAGCCTTCTGTGATTTACAATAGTTGACTGTTAATTTGGGGAAGACTAAGGTGATGGTTTTCAATTGCCTTAAGACTTCTCATCTTCATTTTCTCATCAGAGGGATTGAGGTTGAGATCTCTTCCTGTTACACTTACCCAGGGGTTAAGTTCTCCGGCCTTTGATTCAACTTGAGACCCGCCCTCCAGCCGTGCGTCAACAAGGGTTATGGTTCTTTGGCCCTTCTTGAGAGACAGTGCTTTTGACACTACTTCCAGGACACCGCTTCCAAGATAACCCTCATGGATTCTTTGACCAGACCTACTGTGCTTTATGGTTCAATGGTTTGGGGGCCTTCCCTTTTAGAGTTTGATTAGGCCTCAATTGAGTGGGTTTAGATTCTCCTTCTTTGGTGCATCATTAGGTGCAAGCAGTCTATTTCACATAACATTATCCTGGTGGAGTTTGGGGCTCACCTCTTTAGACTTGGGGCCATCTTTGATCTTGTTTGGTTCTTACATCGTCTTTGTGGGTTTGCTGATTCAAGTATGGGCCGTCACAAGTACTCGTACCTTGCATACTGCTCATTTGTGTCTATTGCTGCTTTTGTTTCTTTTGGTAGGCCCATGGTTGGTATGCCGAGGCCTCGACCCTCCTTGGGTCAGTTGAGATTGAGATCAATCGTCTCCCTCCCTTCTAGTATTCTCTTGACGCACGTGCCCACCTCCCGTCTGGATAGGAGTTGAATAAGTGTGTTAGAACAAACATATATAGGCAGTTCATTCCCACTACTTGGGTTAACCCTCATGAGGATCTTCGCCCCAAGATGGCATTTTATGTTGAGCACTTATGGCATGTAAGATTGTCCACGTTCTTGATTAGATGGAAGAGGATCCGAATGTGCTCTAGAGAGGTTTTAACCCAGATAAGGAAATGATCATTCATCCTTACGACTGGCAAAGAAAGGAGATTATGGATCTTGATGCATTGACAAAGCCAGTCGTAGACTTCACAAGGTGGTGGGTAGAATGACAACTTGACAGGATGACTGTGCCAAAAGATTGGACCTACAAGTTGTTAGGATATCCACAACTGCGAGATGAGAGGCCAAGGCAACCATCTAGAGGAAGAGTAGAAGAAAGAGACATCCCATCAGGGAGTGCAGAGTACAGAAAGGAGAAGGGTGCAGTTCAAGAAATACATACAAAGAGGAGATTGGATCTTCATGTTGAAGAACCACAACAAAAGAGATTAAGGTTCGAGAGTGCACCATCTTCGCCTAGCCAGGCTCCTAGTGTGTAGGAAATAGGAGCATTCCCCAGGCATGAAGAGAAGCAAGTGAACGAAGAACTCAACAAGGAGAACAACGCATGACTAGGCTGATACAGGATAGATTGAGCAATAATGCCAATGAGAGGTTCATGCCAGGAAGGAGCAGTGAACGGGATGTGACAACAGAGGAGAGTCTCGGTGTCTTCTTCAGAAAGATAATTGAGGAAGAAATCCCAGAGGTAGAAGTAGAGGCCCCAACGACAGAGGAGATTCCCACCACAGAGGCACTTGCTCTTGGAGCAATGACAGGAAGTCCTGGAGCCGAGGAGATTGATACCAGAGTAGTTCACTAACAAGAACAGTTAGCTGTGCAGAGGGACCCGAATACAGATGTTCCAGAGTGGCTCAGGCAGAGGATTCAGAGAAGCCAGGAAAAGGAGGTAGATCCCACAGTTGAGTTACAAGAGATTCTGGATCGAATTGACCAATCAGGAGAAAAGGGAAAAGCCAAGAAGTTCACCAAGGTCGCGAGAGGAGAATCCGGATCTAGAATTCTGTAGATAGCAACTCTAGTAGTCGACAAGACCAAAGATCAAATTGATCCTGAGGAGTATCACATAAAAGAGGTTGATCTTGGTCAGGCCTCTTGAGCACAAGTCATGGAGGAATTTGATGATTCGACACAAGCTGTCAAGGATAAGATGAGGACGTTGGAAGAAAAATGTCAGAGGAAGAAGGGAGAGATCAGGGCTTTATGTGCATACATTGACAGCTTACCTCGCCTAGTTCGAGAAGACGATCTATCTTTCGTTCCACCCCCAATTGTTCCAACCGAGTCAGTTGAGGCCATCGACAAGATTAGGAGGATTGCGCAGGGTGCAGAGACTTGGATTAAGGGGATCGAGAATGAGGCCTACATCCACGCTGAGGAGTTAGTTCAGATTCATGATAAGGCGTTGGCCATCCTTTCCCGAATTCATTGCATAGAGGAGACTTGGGAGGATGAGCATATTTATCAGGATGAGGCAATCTCTGACTTGCAGGAGTTGATGGAAACCCCTCGGCAAATCTTGGTTGACGGCAAGGTCATTAGAGAAGGAGCATATGATTTCCCTTGGTGGTATGGTGCAGTTCTCTTGGCAAAGGAAATATTTGAACATTTCACTAAGGACTCAGCTCGATTGAAGGGGATAGTTGAGAATATCCGACAAGAGCTCTCCAATACCATTGCATCACTGTGGTTACAAAGGTTGGCCGAGGAGGAAATAATGATGGACAACATGAAGGGGACATTGGAGGAGTTCTTTAGACTTAACTCTTTCATAAAGGATGATTTTGAGAACCTCTTTGCCTTCTCAAGCAACATGCACAGAACTCAGGATCTATTACCAGAATGGGAGGACAGCCTAAAGAGATCAGAGCGAGTAGTGGTGGCACTGGAATTTAGGCAGGAATCAACACCGAGTGTCAGCATTGATGAGTTGGAGGCCATATTGGGTAGATTCTAGGAATTCAAACGCAGAGGTCAAAGGTAGATGCATTTAATGCATAGTGGACATACATGTGGCTATTTATGACACCTCACTCTCTTCTTGAGCATGCATGCGTAGTGGGCATTTATTACCCACTACGGTAGTGGTTTCTTCCTTGCATTAAGTCAGATTCCCTTTTTTGTGCCCTAACCCTAATTAGGGCCGAGGTGGCAAAATCTAGGCCATTGGTTATTGTTTTGATTTGGGCCTTTCATTGTTTTCGAGGACCTATATAAAGGCCTATTCTTCTCATTTGTAAGGGAGTGAATTTTGAGATTGTTGCTTATGAGCTATTGAGACAATAGAATTTTCATTGAAGTGTAGTGATCATTTGATGTGTCTTAATGCTTGCTTGGTTTCATAATTCTCTCAATTAGATTAAGTTTAGTAGATAAAGTGTTATGATTGTTTTGGAGAATATGATGATGTTTTGATGAGTTCCTGTGGTTCATACTTTTGACGTTTTAGTGATTCTAAATCGTTGTGCAAAGTTAGCCTGAACCCTTATCCATATGCCTAAATTCAATCATTCGTACAAACCTTTGAAGATTGCACCAGTCCATGTGTAGTTGTAGCTTGACTTGGCAAAGCGGGACTCGATAATTGAGGAACTCGTCCATTAATGTACTTTCCTTGGTTATCATTACCCTTAGGAGTAGATTAGAAATCCCTTAACCTAAATCCCTTTTATTTCTGCATATCCAGTAAAACCCCAAAACAATACTTCATTGCAAATCTTTTGATAGTACCCATATTCATCATGACATAAAGGATTGAAAATGTAAGGCCCCTTGTGATCATCAACAAATCACATCAACACCAAGCTTATCCACGAGTCAAGGAACCTTGGAGTTACCATATGATCTTCCTACAATCTTAGCATACACGGTGCTTTGTTCGAGGATAAGATATTTCAGTATTTTGTTCTACTGTTTGGTGAGTCATAAAACACGCATCTACAAAACCCTCCCACATAAGGTACAGACATGGGTCCACATAGGTCAGAGTGAACTAGTTCTAAAACATTACTCATTTTACTAGAACTACTTTGAAAAGAACCCTTAGTATTTTTTCCTAGGGCACACCCCTTACATGTACTTGAATGATATTGTTTTAACTTAGGTAAGCCAATGACTAATTTTTCCATGGAGGATAAGGCATGAAAGTTTAAATGTCGTCATCTTCTATGCCCTATCTCATTAGAGTTTGCAATTTCATGAATTAGAGCAAGATTAGGTTCAGTACATACCTCATACAAATAACCATTTCTGTGCCCTAGAGTTACAACCTTCTTGATGGAAGAATTCTTTGGCCATGCCAACACCTTGCTATCTATGAAGGTTACTCTATACCCATTATCCTCTAGTGCAGATATGGAGACTAGGTTCCTCTTGATGCTTGGAACGAAAAGAACTCCGGTGAGTTGGATAGACATTCCTGACTTCAACTTAATGGTGCAGGTTCCGACACCTTTTATTGGATGTGCTGAATCATCTGTGATGGTTACCTCTTCATCAATTTCTTCTATTATAGAATCCAATAGTTCTTTGTACCCAGTGATGTGTCTTGACGATCCACTGTCTATAATCCAGGTATTAGATTTGTTGGATACTTGATTAGAGAGGGCAGAGTAGAATGCGTGTTTCTCTGAATCATGCTCTCTTTTATTTCTTTTCACTTTGGCAAATGTAGCTTGTTGTTTAATTCTATCTGGGCATCTAGCTGCATAATGCCCGTGTTGATCACATCTGAAACATTGAACGCGAGAAACATCTCTCGTAGATGAACCCTTTTCATGATGGTCCTTCCTCTTCTTAAAGTGTTTCTTCTTTCCTCTCTTATGAGAGTTTACGTTTAACACATGTAGATCCTCATCTATGTTCTTTTGTTTGATCCCTTTCTTGTTTTGTCTTGATTCTTCCTGAAGATAGTCAGACCTTAGTCAGAAGTTGGGATATTTAGATCTTGCACTAATGCTTGAACAAAGGTTTCCCAAGTGTTTGGTAGGCCATCTAGTGCAATGAGAGTTAGTTCTTTGCTCTGAATTAAATATCCAAGTGTTGACAATTCATCCCTGAGAGTGGATATTCTCATAAAGTATGCATTAATGGATTCTCCTTTATTCATACTTATATGGTTGATTTCCCTTTTTAGGGCTAGAGTTCTACTAGCATTGTTTATTTCATACGTGCTTTCGAGCAATTTAAACATATGGTAAGCAGTCTCATATTTCGTCAGGATTGGCACTATATGGTCTCTAACACCATCAACTATGATCTTCATGGCCTTTTCATTTCCTTCAATCCAAATGGATTTTTCGGGATCATTCTCTGGCTCTTCTTTCTCCTCCTTTATGAAAGACTTGACTTTATTTTCTTTTAGAATCATTCTAATTCGGAATTTCCATGATGAGAAATTGTTTCCTCCCTCAAGTCTATCCTCAAATCTGATAGCGCTTGCCATAGAAATGTGATATGTAATAATTAATATTTTAATGATTTATATTGAATATCTCAAGTTTGAGAGCTTCTTGGATCTTCCTTTACCAGCGCTTTGATACCATGTTAATTCAAGACAAACTTATTATTCAAATTTCAATTTATTCTTTTATATATATATGCAGTGCTGATTATATATATAAATCTCTATTCTAACAATATCAATGTTATTTGCAGGTGAAGAGGAACTGAAAGTATATGCTTGAAATGAACTTATAAGTTCAGCTATGATTCAAATTATAATGAAAGAAATATATGTATTGATCGCTGTTCAATATACTTCACACTTATCGATTTCGGTGTTTGTATTTGAACAACCGATCAATATATATATGTGGTTGCTGGGCAGTGATAAGTAAGTCACGTCTATGATAGACGTGACTCCTTGAGGAGTCACGCCTATCATAGGCGTGACTAATAGTCATACCTTATGGTAATAGTCATACCTTATGGTAATACGCACTGCTTCAATATATATTAACTATTGGTTAATACTGATTCAATCCAAAACGATTCATTATTAATGATAATCGGTTTAATACCGATTTCAATATCATATGCAATACACCGCTAATGATATCGGGTTGATACTGATTCACTAAGGATGAATATTGGGATTAATACCGATTCATGATAATCAGGTTTAATATCGATTCATGACTATCGGTCTTAATACCGATCCAAGGTTAATTGTAATTCAATACTTATATATATCAATTCAATTCGATCATAGAGAGAATAATATATAGATATATATTAATATATATATTTATTATGATAATAACAATTATATATATATATATATGTTCCTCTTTAATCTGATCGAAAGTATATATGAATTTATCTGATCGTGGCTATATGCAACAACAGACTATCTGTCAGAGGCAAATTGAAACACTTTTGGGGACTTTAGGTGGGATTATTCTACCTATGTGGGCAAATTTTGTGCCAATTTTACTAACCAAATTCGGAGATAGCAAATTAATTAGTTCCTCTAGGCTGGGTATGAAATATTTAAAAAAGACAGCTATAGTTATAAAAGTATAGTAAAAAATTAAAAATTATAAAACTTGAAAGAAAAATATTTGAGCTACATTTTTAATAGAAGTAACGTAGAAGGGGAACATTATGAGAAAACTTGCACTCTATTTTGTTGGCTGCTTACAGTTTATTTTCCATGGGCCAGTTAGGTCTCAAACCTAGGACCTCCAATGTGCATCCTGCCATACTCTACCATGACCTACAGCCTGTATTTTTTCCCTTCTTGTATGTACATGGCTCCTGCCACTCATGCTTTTAGTTTGTGTGCAACTTCTAATGTGGTAATGGCATGTGTACCTCCACCCTCTAATGTGTAAGATTATTTCTCCTCTTTCAAAAAAGCTGGTTGCTTTTGCCGGAATCTTCTATTTTCTCTTGATTCTTGCTTTCTTGACCTGCTGCTGCTATTTTTTTTGGATAGACGATGTCCTTGGGCACTTCTACCTCATTTTTTTACCTTTTAGTCAGAGCTGCACCTGTGATGGATGCCAGTTTCCTTACCTTCTATTATTCACTTGCCTTGCCGTGAGATTTCTTGCAAAACCTTCTTGTCTGGTGCATAGCTGCAAATGATTTTTGCTTGAGAGTGCCATGGAGATGCTATAGAGCTTTTCTCTCTTTCCAATGGCTCAACAGATTAGATAACAAAGGGAATTTAATGGTGCTCTTCCTTTTTAGATAACTTGAATACCAAATGATGAAATTAGAAGATTTCAGAAATCATCTGTGTGAATTTCCCAAGGGTCAATTACATGTCTATATGTTGCAACAGAATTCGGGTGACAAAAATCAGATAAGACTAATTGGAAATTATTTCTTCAACTACTCTTTTCTCTGCGAAGTGACTGCCATACCCTAACCTATGAGGCAGTAATTTAATTACTGTTCAGACTATATTAACTACATTTTTTATAAATTTATTTTCTTAAGAAGGTATTTTACTTTTGTAAGACATTGTAAGCCATCAGGTACTGTAGTCTTTTACAGTGCTTTAGATTTATTTTTAAAATGGAAAGATGCTTATTTTGCAGGACATAAGTGGCTGGACCATGGCACCTGTTGTACGAGATACATTTACAATGGTACATTATTCTCCATTTTTTTGTCTATTTTCTTTTATTTTCTCATCATTGTTCTCCTTCTCACTTTCCATTAAGCTCGGTTAATTTGTTTTCATTAAGACTGCATTGAATAATAGGGTGGAATTTTTGCCAGTTGGAACTTGATGTAAATATCAGATAGAAAAATTGTATGGAAATTGTTATTTTAAAGTGTTAACCCTAGCTTTAATGTCCAGCTTCACTCTTGTTGGTTCTCCTCATGATGCTTCTGTTTTGATTTGTATCTTTTGCTTGTCTGATTGTCAATTCTTTGACTGATGCTTAATGAACAAGGATCTAATTTTTTCCTGTCCATGCGAATCTGTCATAGCCCAGATTATAACTTTGTATTTAATTTAGATGTAATTGCACCATTTGTTTAAGTCTTCATCATTAATGGAACAACAATCAGATTACAATTCTTTTGATTGCAAAGTTAAGTGTACATATCGATCTTTTGGTCCCTGAATTAATATAAGATGCATGTTTTCAAAGGAAGAGATGTATATTTCAATCTACTTTTGTACAACTCTCTACTTTTTTTTAGATTTTTAAGTTTGCAAATCTCCTTTGATGTAATAGATACAATTATCATACAAGCCTCCCAACGAACCATCTTATGCCTATTAGGTCTTTGTGCTCTTACATTAGTTCCACTTATTGAAAGTCTTTCATCTATTTTTTCTTTTCTCACCACACCCTCATTCATTACTTGTTCTTGCCTTCCCTCTGGCATCTCCTGTCCTGTGGGGAAATCTCCTTCGATTTTTTTATAATGTACCTATAAAGAAGTTGTAGGCTTCGATTTTGAAGCACGATCTTTAATTTTAAACCATGTTGGAGCAATAACCATCCCAACACTTTGTTCTTGGAAGAAAATTGACAGTTATGCCTAGGGGAATCATCAATGTCTCTTGCTGCTACAATAGGATGGCAAACTTGACACCTTTAATTATTTTAGCTGATTAATAAAACTAGAGTTCTTGGACCTGTAAGCCAAACATCTGGAGGTCTAAAGAACTAGACCTTGTTAGAATCTAGATGATGTTAGCATTATACGAGTGCATAAACTTGATTTGCTCCTTGCCTCTCAACCTCTCCACTCTGTTTTTTCTTCATCTTCTGCAACCTTTTTTGTTTTCCACACAGTAACTGGCTTTATTGAAAGATCCTTTGAACCGCCTATACTGAGGAGGCCATGGCGTATCCTAATGGATGAGATTTAAGGATGCTATATTGCTGTATCATATCCTGTGTGAAACCCTAGTTGCAAAAGAAAATTCAGCAGTTGACTACTAACAGCAGTGATTTTATTAAAAAATGACGATTTCCCTTATCTAAGCAACAAGCTATTTATAACAAGTGGCTAACTATGGAGGGGTGCGACATAGTTAAAATAAGGGTGACCTATTCATAACTATGCTCCATGGAGTTGCGGGGACGGGGATGTTTTAGGGGATGGGGACGTGTTTCCGTCTATAATTCATAAGCATGCCAAGCGATTCATGATACACATTTAGGGAATATAGGCCTCCACCCAGAGGGGGTGGAGGGGTTTACCATTTTTGATTCTTTGATGGCCGGTTTTGAGGAGCGGATGGAGGAAAAGTTTGGTCCTTCCTGCGCCTGCGTTTTTGACAAGCAGGTAATGGATGAGTGCAACCATTTAATTCTAGAAACACATGAGATGAAGATTATTCTAAAGATGAGGCTCTACGTAGACCAAGCAAGGACAACCATAGAGGAGGCCAAGTCCTGTATACAATGGGTTGAAAGACCGAATGAAGACTCCATAGAGGAGTGTATTGAAAGGATCGAAAGGTATAAAGAGGCCGCCCCGGGGTGATTGACCCCTGCAGTCCTCCATTCTTTATTCTTTATTCTTTAAGTCCAAAGGGACTTTGAGATTCCAGATCCCTGAATGGTACCAGATTCTGGTATTTATTATTCTTTCATTCTTCTATTCTTTTGGGTGTCATTGTCAAGGCTCGCTTCCTGACATCGACATCCTGCCGCTCACATTTATACCCCTGTAGAACAAATAGTGTTAGTGTCAGGGAAGGTACAGGTACAGTGTTAGATTGAATTGATAAACAGAATGGGTGCTGCACAGACATTTCTTGTCCCGCTGGTTGAGCGCTGTCCATGCATTTAAGTTAAAGTAAAGGTAGATGGTGACATGATAGACTGCCGATATGACATTAATGAGACAGGCTCGAGGATCAGAGGATGTACAGAGTGCGAAGGGAGACTTGCATGCCATCGGCATACCTTCTCAGGATCCGAACCTTAGGGTTCCCGCCTTTTGTTTCTTTTTCTTCTTCTCTCTCCCTTCTTGGGATCTGTAAACAAATTTAATCTATTGTAAATAGTTGTAAATGATTGTACAATTGTGAAATCCCTATAAGTGTAACATTTTGGGCCATTGTTAGGGTCCGCAAAGTTGATGATTTTGGGGCGCCATAGACAGTAATAGAATAGCTTAGTTTCTTGAATTCTTTACTCATAGTTTTAGTAGATCTTTATGCTTCCTGTGAGGCAGTGTATGCAAACCAGTGATGGCTAGAAGACATTACCTTTATTCAAAGCAAGAACAATAGTTTTCCTGCTTCTTTGAGCACACTTTGGTTATGGGTAAAATATGAATCATTTCCATTTCATGCTGTCTTATACTCTAGAATGTTTGAATGTTTTGTGTTGAATGGATCTAGCGTCTTTAGCATGCACTGATTGATGATCACGTGTGTTATTGATTTACTACATTGTTCTTGAGTACATTTTGATGGAATGAAATGGTAAAGTGATTATAGGTAGATTTCTGTGTTTCCTAACCCTGTTTTATCTTTTGCTGTTTATTTTAAATCTGTTCTAACACTCTTTCAGGAATGCGTGTATTCAGAACCTTCCACAACCGGCAGGCCCCTTGAACAAATAGCCACGTGCCCAACTGAGTCAGTCCAACACCATCGTGACCCAACATCCAGGTGCTTGGGAGGATAAGAATCCCGGTTCTTGCCCCTCTTTCAAGTGGAGTTGGCTGGTTAACACTCGGTTCGTCTTGATCTGTTGGCCCATGCACAAATGTCAACAACGCCTTTTCATGGAGGGGTGTGACTGTTTAAAGGGAGACATCCTTTCATTATAGACTTGAGCACTACCATAATGAGAGTCAGTCATCTTCAAATATTAACTTGGGATGATTAATGCCATACCATGGGTATCGTCCAGCCTTTCAATTTATTCAAATATGTAAACCATAATAAAGCATAATAGATATTCTCTTTTTAAGGGATCTTTATCAATCTTTTCTATTCTTCGAAATCAAACATTTCAAATCTTCTAAGTGCTGGGTAATACTATTTGGTTGGTTAGTTGCTTCAATCATAATGACATGAGCATGAGACTTAAGTCCATCCTTAAGATACTTAGCCATACTTGCATGTGGATCATGCATTGCAATGCTTGTCTTCCTATGATTTATCCAAGGCCGTATGTCTAGCACATCAATTCATTTTTGTATTGGACAATTTGTGACTATGCTGATGTGTGTTAATCTGGTCAGACCACACCATCTGATGTGGCAGATTTTATCATCTCAAGTGGAAGAATCACTCAGTAGAAATTCCCGATCAATCTTTTTCATTTCTTTTAATGCCTATTGTAGATGATAGAGTGTTAGTGCTGCTGAATAGGATCATCAAAGAAAACTGAAATGATTGTTATAAATGGTTAATAGAGTAATACTTGTAAATTATTGTGACATTAATTTCCCTTTGACATCAGTGACAATATTTCCAATAGATTCTTGCCACATTATCCCTGACAAAATCCATGAGTTCTGTTTGCTTTGTTTTAATGCACCATTATATATCCAAACTAGAAGTCTTTTGTTTCCCCAAACACTGCTTATTCAATCTCAGCAATGCCCTTATTTGCACACACCTTAGATCTGATATCTGCAACTTCTACTCCTTGTATCATCCTAGGGTACACCTCTACATTCTTTTCTTCACATGCAATCCAATTAGTGTTAGAAAATCTTAGGATTTAACATCTTCCATCTCCTTCATGGTTACTTCAGGTGTTCTATCTTCTCCTTGGAACCTTTGTTTTCAGGGATGAGATTCTTTAGTCCATTTTTTGGGGCAGCAGGGAACGGCAAAGGAGACATTTATATGAACACACATATATATATTTTAAAAATATAGGGAAATTTCAAATCTTCATATGATAACATTGATAAGTTGCAAATCATTAATCATATTGACACATATATTATAGAATCAAAACACAATAGTAGAGCTCACATGAGAGCTAGGCTAATTAATACTTAATTGCTTTCATAATTCATGTCAATGTGTGTGTGATATAAAATTAAAAAACAGTAATATTTTATACACCAAAATGTCCAAAGGCTACAAGTTTGCACTACAAATGTCAAAATGAGAAAGTCATAAATGTCAAAAACTATAAAACATAGTGATGGAAAGTATTGCCTTTAATCGGCATCTGCAAACACAAAATAAAAAATCAGAGTCTGATTTTGAGTCACTGCCACTATCAGGGGAGGTCTCATGACTCTCGTCTAATGGAACTGCAACCAATCCCTCTTGTATATCCTCCTGATCAATGTGTGGGGCATCCTTTGGATCAACATCCCATTGTAAAGCTGGAGTCTTTCGATACTCTAAAGTTTGATAATCTTGGAGTGGCAAAGCACTATGCATGATCACCAATTTTTCTACATGTCTAGAGGTCAATCTATTCCTCTTGATCAAGTGAATAAATTTTTATGTGGACCATTTTCTCTTTATGCAATATAGGAACTAGCAACTTGTGAAAGGAGGCGAATAACAAGCATCCTCAATTTTGGTGCATCTTTCCCATGCCATGTCCACAGTCTAATAAGATCCTTTTGAGCTAATGTAGCTCTATCTATCTTTGCCTCTGGTTTTCCAAAATTTAGAACATGAAGATTAGCAAAGGAAAGCCATTATGTGCGAACTAAACTCCTCTCCTCAATCGAATACATCTTTCCAAGGGCCTTCATAAATCCTTATTTCACTTCTTTGTCATCACAAGGAGTCAACCTACTAGTTTTTGGTGCAAACCTTTGGGGATTGAGAACAAAGGTGGCCATATGAAGTGGGGTGTTCATAATGTTCTACCACCGCATCACAATGGGCTTAATTTGTTGCTTATATAATCCCACATTAGGATCCTTGTTAAAAATTGCTTGCTTCATTTTCTCTAGAATGCTGTCAAATGCATCATGAATCTCTCCAAGACTTGGGAAGTTTGTATCAGCATATCTAATGACATTCACAATTGGTGAAATGAAAGAGCAAATATATCTGCAAACAAAAAATTGACAGAAGTCAAGTTAAAAAAATAAAATCAGCAATCAAATTATAAATTTGAATTTTCTTGATAAAATGAAAATCAACAAGTTATTAAAAATATTAATAACATATTTTACCTCACATTGGACCACCATTCATCATTAAATTTTTTTGATGCTTTTCCCTTTTATAGTGTTTGCATAAGACCATCTACTCCACTCTAATTAACCATCATCGTCTCCTGCACTTCAAGCATCCTTTCTAACAAAATAAAATAAGTGGCATACCTTGTCTCTACAGGCTTGAGCAATTCCTTCTTTGAAAATGTTTTGAAGAGATCAAGTGAGGTGTGATGGTTGCAAATAAACATTTGAATATTTGCAGCCACTACAAGCACTTTCTGCACCCAATATATCTTCCCTATGTCATTCAATCCGTTGTTCAATGCATGAATGCAACAAGAGATTGAAAAGAGGTGCTTGTAAGCACTCTCCACCATCAAACGAGCTAACTTGCACACGTGCCGAATCAGTGACCACAGGCACAACATTTGAGGCTCCAACCTCTATGGCATCTCTCAATAAATGAAACTAAAATTGCACATCCTTGCATTTCCTAGAACAATCAATAGCTCTAAGAGAATATGAGCTAGCTAAACATGTGACCATGGTGTTGATAACTGACTGATGTCTAATATTGGCTCACCCATCCATGACAATAAAGCAGCCTGTCCTAATCCAACACTATCTCATGTCTTCCATCAGTACACTCATCTTGGAATAATCTTTGTCAAGGAGTGTAGTGCATAGTTTATGTTCTCCAGGGGGTGAATGAGGAACCATGAACAACTACATCTTTGAACATTTGTTTGAAGTAAGGAGAATGAGCTACATGGAATGAGATGGCATGGGCATAGAAAAATGTGGCTATGGAGGACTTTGTTTGATCTTGTGCATGCACATTGAACAAATTTGCAACCATGTTTGGCTTCTCACTAGAAATAGTTTGTCTTCCCTCTTGTGAAAAAATGAATATCACTACTATTATTACCACTAGGAATACTAAACATAGAGGGCATATGCATAGCTGATTGTGTCAACTATGTTTGCATTGGCAACCACATTGACTTTGATTCTACCTCAATGTGCAATCAATAACACTCTACCTCTATCTCTTAACAAACCTTCGCCCTGTGGCTTGTAAAACCCAATAAATGAGAATATGCTCTTGTGTAGTTCCCATTAAAATGTTCTTTACAAATGTGACACAACTACAATCTACTACCCCTTGAATTTTTCTTTTTTTCTTGGTCTATGGTTGCCACCAATTGAAGATGAGGATTTTAAGAATTAAAGGGGCCTTTTGCATGTTTTTGTGGAGCTTCGTAAGGGCATTCAGATGAATTTTTTATAGGCTGTTCCCCTTCACCTAGTTATTTTTCATTCTTTGCTTCCCTCTGATCATGCCCACTAGTTTCACTATTGTTGCTTATTTTGTTTTGTTTTGGTATTCAAAAACCAAAAATTAAAAAAAAAGACACAAAGAATCTTACATTTCATCTTTTAAACTTTGAAAAAAATTGGGAAAAAACAAACAAATGGAAGATTAACATACCTCTTTCACTTCTCTTTCTGGTTGCTACCTCTCTCCTCACCTTTGTTGCTAATCAATGTTGGTTTTTCCAACAGCACCTTCAAACCCTGTTGCTTTGTTTTTTTAACTTGGCTGCATTTTTTTAAATGTAAAAATGAAGTCAAATGCTATGAATGGAGTGTTTTGTGTTTGCATGTTAGGGTTAGAGGGGCGTGGGCTCCACAAAGACCAATAAAAATACTTTTTTTGGGGTATTTTTTAAATTTTTTTTAATGGCTGCAAAAGAGGGGACGACCGACTGTCCTCGACATAGTCAAGGGGTGTCCTTGATGTCTTCTGCTCGTCTTGCTGTTTTCAAACCGTTTCCAAGTGATCTTTTTTGGATGGATAGGAAATGTCTCTAAGATGTCTCTAACCTCATTGGGGGATGTGTCCTCGTGTTTCATAGCTTGGAAAACATTAGCTGCAATCTTTCCTTTTGCACACTTTTGTTAAATAGGATTTAGTTGCTCAGAGGAAAAATTCACTCTCTCATCCACTTTCAAATCAATCTACTCTACCTCCACCTCCACTTCTTCTCCTACTATCCTTTCTCTTCTCGTTTCCTATTGATACCGACACTTTTCTCTTTTAAAGCGTATACCTTTTCTCTCAGTAGTTTTCGCTTCCCTAGAGCCCTTTCCTAATGAGTCCTCATCCTCTCTTTAACTAGAAGTTTTATAGGCCTCCCAAAGACCATCCCAATCCTCCTAAAAGACAACTTCTCACTAACCTTCTTACACTCCAATGACAGTTGTTTTTTTCTCTTAAATCTGTTAGGGTTTAGGTAGAACGAAACTATAAACAATAGTAAATATAATGCAAAATAATAACAATTAACAATAACACACAGATTTAACATGGTTCACCCAATGCAAGCTCCATCCATTGAGAAACAGCTTTCCACTTCCTTTTATTATACAGTGAATAACAAATTATAATCTGATGATTTTTCATATTTTACAACCACTTATTTATCTAGCCTTTTTGGCAGTTTGCAAAGGTTGGTTTACATATCAAAATAATAGCTGACTTCTTTATTAAATGATAGTGTTGCCCCTAGACCCCTACCGTGGGCATCGCCCCTGGGCTGACATAGAGGGGTATAGTCCCCTTGGGTCCTATAGGGGGGACTTTGTCCCCCTTGCACTCCCTCCTAATTGATTTGGGGGGGAAATGTGATTGGCATAGTCACCAAAATTTAAGCTCGGTAGCATGGTCAGTTGCCACACACGAACAATCTACCACGTGGAGACTGATGAGGCTCTACACCAAACAAGAACACCATCTATCCACTTTTCACTCAGTGGAAAATGTTCCTATACCTTCTACCCAACATTCACTTGGAGGGAAATCAAGCACATTCACATACAAGACACACCCTATATGAGACCGTTTCCTCTTAGTACTCTCTACTGCAGGCCTCACTCATTCCTGCAACAAAATCTACTAGACGCTGTCAAGACATCATTCTGCAAGGAAAGGGTTGTTTTGATACCATTTGGCGAAATCTAGGTATGGGGTCCAGTGAAAGACTACCTTCACCTAACAGACTACAAACTTATTCATAGAATTAAACACCAAGCAGAAGCAAAATAGTGCTATGATCACCAATTTAAATAAAATTTGACTTCACAGGTTCTATCAGGCTGAATAAGAAACTTAATTCATCACACTTGATTCCTCCTGCCCTACTCATTATGGCTTACATGCCCATTTTGAGCGAGGATTGGAGTTAGTGGATTTAACCTATCATTGGGTCCTTGTAGGCTAATTCTGGTGATTAGAGGACTCTGTTGTGGGTTTTGGCCCCATTTTGAGGGACTTACTATTTATAGTAAGTCATCATATGGTTCTACTGAGCTCAGATGATTTAGAGGAGTTATATGATGCTTTTAGATTTTATTTTCGGCTTCCGGTTTGGACTCCAAGATTTTTGGAGGGAGCGTCTATTTTTAGTAAGTCACCTCGTCAGGTTCATTCATCATCTTTCATCATTAGGATCACTCTTGTGCTGTCAGATTTTGATTCTGATGCTTCCTCAGTCGTTTTCGCAAGATGGGTGAATTATGTTTATTATTTAATTAAAATGGCTAAGGTTGCCATTTTTATTGGGAATCTATTTTGGGCATCTTAGTGTTATAGCTCGTTTGAACCGGGTTGAGAAGATTTAAATCCTGAGCTCATAAAACATGGACCCTTTGTGTCAGAATATGGATATTTTATTGAAAGGGTCATTTTCAGCATTAAAGTGAAGGGAAATATAATAGTTTATTATATTTCAAATGTGCAACCATAAAGCAAGTGGCTTTTAAGTGAAAAGTGTCATTGAGAAGCTATGAAAAATATTATATATAGAGCCTTATGAGAATTCGAACCTCATTCATGGACTTGTGTTTTTTTTATTGAAGTTTGGAAGAGGAGAAATATGGCTAGGGTTTGAGGATTGATTCCTCACTTTGCAATTTGAATCATTACATGTTAATGGTGAATTTTGCTACTGAAATTCTGAAAGTGCAATTCTGATTCTGGAAATTCAAATTTGGTGTTGAGGTATACCAAGTTTGGGAAGATTCAAGCAAATTACATCTGAGATTTTAGTTTTGATAGTCTGATTTGATATTCTTCAAGGATTATATATTTTGGAGGCTGTTTTATCTCCAAAATAAGGCTGCAATTTTATCCAAGAGAGCTGCGTTTTTTATTCTGAAGGCTGCGAAAGTGTTTTGATTATTGTGTGAGCTGCCAAGAAAGCTGCGTCACCCTTTCCTTGGCTGCGTCACTTCTTTATATTGCTGTGTGACTATTATTGGAGGCTGGGTATTGTTTTATTAAGGCTGCGTGAGTTCCAACAAGGCTGCGTTGGAATAGTAGGGGTTGCGTCCACATTCATTTGGGTTGTTGAAGACTTCTTCACGCTGCGTAACATTCCTAGGATGTTATTTCAATTCTCCAGCACTCATACAATTGCTAGGTGCCAATGATTTGAGTATTAATTTGGTGTTTATAGACATTGTCAAATCTATAATTAAAATAATTAGTGTTCATTCAGAAATATTCAGTTTGATTTTGTTTATGTTATTCAAATTCGGTGGGAAAATTTCATTTGAAACAAGCATTATCAAAACACAAAGATACAAAATTTGCAAGTAATTTGGAAAAAGAAATTAAATTTAGGAAGAGCCAGGCAGGCTCATCACATTACATCAACTCTCAACGTTGCAGTGTTTTCCTCAAGTCTCCCTCCCACTTAGATGCGATTTAGCCCTCTATAGTCCATTCCCCAGATCTACCCATAGACCTTTGAATTGTAGGCACCTCAATGGCCACACTTAGACTATTTCCTTATGGGTTATGAATGCCTGCTATAGGAAAAACTGATTGGTACTATTTTATGCTTTCTGATTTGCTGAGTAATTGTCAACCATTTCCTTGCCTCTTCTTTCCTTTCTTCTTTGTCTGAATTTGTTATATTTCCACATTTTATGGCACTTTTTTGTCCAAAATGCCTGCTGTGTCTCTGCATCTACTCTTTCTTTCTTGCCATCACTTTTCTTTATTTCTGTGGCTCTAAATGTCCTCATGATGATCGGAAAAGTGATTCCTTATCATTTTCCCCTGCTCATTTGTCTTCGAGACAGATTTGTTTTCATGCTGAAGTTGTGATTAAACTGTTTCCTCAAGTTTGAAACTTGCCACATCATCTCAAACAAAACCATTGAACTCCATGTGCTTTGTTCTAACTGAAATGGCTCAAAGAATTCACATGCCAAGTGTTTGAAAAAAAAGTCGAGTACATTACAAAAATTGGAAATAGTTTCCAATGCACAACTAAGAATAGTTACACAACAACTCGGAACTGTTGCATGACAGCTGGATACCTTGCTACCTTGCTACCAAAGATGCAACTATGAGTATTCTGTTGCTACTGAAGTCAACTGGAGTGATCCAAGGCCTGGGTGATTTATCCAAACATGCCATTTATTCACAAACTGGCACCAAAACCAAAATCCTCTCAACAATCCTTTATTTTGTTTTTGGGTGATACAAGTTTGTTCATGGACTTGGATGCTTTCATCAAATATCTGATTTATAGGCGACAAGGGAAGCAAACATTCTATCTCCTGCAACATTGCAAAGACTTTGATAATTGATCCAGTGGGGCCTTAGGAGGAGTTATGTCTCTACTTATTAATCCCATCCATGAGGCCTTTCTGCTGTTCTTTGTCACATGAATTCAACAAAAAATAAATAGGATCAACATCTATATGTCTCCTTAAAGTTACTAATTGATCACAGATTTTGAAAAGTTGCAATAATGGGTTATGTTAGTTATGGGCAAAGACTTTAATCCTTTTTGGGGACTTTGACATTATATAAGACCCAGGGAAAAAGGGTGGAATAGGATTCAGTACAGAAGCTTTGATTGAATTAGAGAATGCTTGTTCCCTTACAACAATGAATTTTTTGCATGTGCACTTCATGTTACTGCAAGGCATCTGGCCACCCAGGTCAATAATTCTGATGTCTCAGATCATTGGCCTTCTGATCTACAAATCAAAAACCAAAACATTGTTTTAAAAAAATGTGGCTTACACCTTGCAAGGCACCTTAACAAAGTGTACGGGTTTTCAGAAAAAGTTAAATATCTCAAGCAGTAACTTAGTACGGATCTGAGAGTCTGAGAACATATTCTAGTGTGGAGCAGAGACACAAGAAATTGAAAGAAGTTGAAGGAAAAAATTGGAACAGGATCCCTTTCAACAATGGAGGCAGAGGAAAAGAATTTAATAGATCAAATATCAACCATTCAGGCTAGGTAACAAAGCTATCAGATGCAATGATCAATGGAAAACTGCATCAAGCTTGGCAGCCCAATAGAAACTTCTTCCACAAATCTGTCCTCAATAGGAAACATGTAAATAGTAAGCAACACATCAAAAAATCAGGTGGCTCTACCATATTTGAACAACACAATATCCTCAGTTCTACCACAACTTAGTTCAAGATATCCTTGCAAATGGCCAAATATTGCCATAGCAAATACAATCATTGAACATACCATAGGATCAAAGATGAGCAAATTATTTTCTCATTGAGCCCAAACAAGGTGCTAGGGCCAGAAGGTTTCTTCACTTTATTATATCAAGCGTTTTTCTCAATGTGGACAAGCAAGTTACAGATTTATGAATCATTTATTGGCATCTGGGATTTTCAGTGAGATGGCATTATGTTAAATTAGTGCTACCATGTAAGCTATTTCCTTCAGTAACAGTGCTTTGCCTTTCTGTAATGCAGATGACAAATTTGGATTCCAATATCATTTTAGTATATTGTTCTCTTTAATCACTCAAGAGTATATGTTTTCCTTTTTGCAATTTTTGTTGTTAAGAGAAAGTAAAAGCTTCAAGTGTTGTTTGTGGCTTTTTCTTAGCGTTATTGTTTACAATCTTTATATGCTACACAGGTTGGAACAGCTGCTGGAGGAACTCTGGGTGCATTTCATGGGTTTAACCGAGGTGAACACTTACAATCCATTGCTCTGCACAGTGAAAATCAATTAGTTTAAATAGGTGTTTTGATTCTCCATCATGAAAAAAAATGTCAATTTAATTTACCTTCTTAGATTTTCTAGTACCAGTCAAGATCCTGCCTTGACATGATCAATTTTTTTTCAGTTGTACATGACATTATTATGCCTTTGATTTTTTGATTCTCACATACTGTCTTAAGTTCAAGTCACCAATTGTTTTTTCTGGATATAGATGCCATAATTTGCTAGCTATATGTCAATCGATTTGAAAACTTAACCTTGCATGCAAATTGTGCATCTCTGTGTTTTAGTTTTTACTTTGTGGTGCTATCACACAGTACTAATTTTCAAATTGCAATTTTTTTTAAATTTTGATGCTTCATAGCATTGGAGAATCTTAGAATTTCAGGAGACAATGTAGGTGGATGATAGCAAATCTGGATTAGATATAATTTTATAAATGATTTTTCTTTTTCAGTATAAATATTAGTTACAACATGCTGTTCATAACAGATATGTTCCACATGGCTGTCAATTTTGTTTTCTCTTGTTTCATGCAGTCATTGGACAGAAATGACGAGTCAATGGTGTCAAAACTTTAAACCCAAAGGTGGAATAAAGTCTGCAGTGCACAATAGATTATTGATTGTTGTAGTATATTAGTGTCAGCTCTGTTGAAGTTCCATTACTTGCAAACTTGTGACGGTATAGGAATTCATGCAACAGTATACAGGATATTTGTAAGGCTTATTCTGATACACCTAACTATTTTGCAGTTATGCCTTTTGTCCAAAGCTGTGTGAGGGGTTCAATGTGGCTGCATTTCTTTATTGGAGTAAGTTCTAATCATATTGTCAATCTGAAAGATAGGTTTCATTTTATGTTTTTACATGTAGATATGAGATATGTTCTTATGTATCAAGTTAATAATGAAGCATTGGGAATAAAAGGAGTAAGTTCTATTCATATTGTCAATCTGAAAGATCTGTTTCATTTTATGTTTTTACATGTAGATATGAGGTGTGTTCTTATGTATCAAGTTACTAATGAAGCATTGGGAATAAAAGGATATTTTAAATATTTTGATTCATTAGAACTTGAGTTTATGTTAACTAGTTAATAATATTTTCTTGTTGTATACGGATACAACATTTTGATTCCTTTATTATACTAAGTATCATTAGAAAACTAACTGTCTAGGAACATTTTATTTATGTGTATAATTGAACCATGGATCTTGTTATCCCTAAACTTTTTCTGGTGGACAAAATTGTCAGGGATAGCATTTAGTAGTTCATAGTCCCTCTTCTTTTTCCAGGGAATGCTTCTCTCTTCCACTTACGTGTGGAAGCATACATTGATGCAACTTACAAGTTTATGGTACATTCGTGAAGAAAGTAAATGAGTTTATGTGAAAGAATTTTGTAAGAAAGGATGCAAATATAACCTCAAAAATTATGCAAACATAATATGACAATGAAAACATAATATGACAATGAAAACATAAAAGAAGTATGGGTAGAGTTCCTTTTAGAATGCCAGATAATGTGATTTATAATAGCAGATTCCATTCAGAATAATACAGAGAACTGTGATGAGCTTGACCCCTGAAATCTATTGACGCAATATGCACACAAAGATCATCTACAAAGATAAGGGAAATAATCCGAAAGATGGAATCAAAAAGTATGGATGGTGTGCAGCATATAAGCTACTATAGTGTATGCCTTCTTTATTGATGTGCAGTGTTATTCATTCCTTAAACTATGAGTCTTTGGCACACATTCTTGAACACTGTCACTTCAAAAGTTCATTACATTATGTCTGTCCTTTTAGTTCAACTTATGTGCTCATATTGCCTTTTGGATCTTCCAACAAAAATCTCACTAACAAATTCTAACTGTACAACTTAACTAACTGCAAGTGATTTGAAACTCCTTAACTTTATGAACTTCGTATGAGATGAGGACAACCCAAACTCAATGCATAATTAGATCAGCTAAAAGTCTCATGTTTGCTTCTCTGTCTCACATTCGTAAGCTTGATGTCTCATCCATTCCTGGATTCTGTTCTATATGCAACTCAAATTCCTCTGTTTCAAATGTGAAAAGTTCAAAGGAGTCAAGGAACTGTAATTCTGAATCATAGCCTTGTAATCGCTTTGAATATGAGTGAGCACATCCATCACTATCTCTTTTCTACTTACATCCTGAGCTATGAAACTATAATTGGGGGCAGGTCTTGCCAATTTTATTTATCAAGTCAATCTTTTGAACTCTACATGGATTTTTGGAGGATGCGATATGCTTCCATGTCTATAATGCCTTCAATTCCTTTGTCTTTTAATGCTTCCTCTCCTTCCATATTTCTTAATTCATTTTCCCTCATCATGTATGCTTATAAAAATTGTGCAGCAGGAAATTTGAGAGAATTGATTTGGATGTCAATAGATTAAATCTGCCTCGTATATGATTACCATAGAAAAGTTCAGTTCTAGTCAGAATCACCTTCTTAATCTGAATCACGGTATGAAGACAATTGCACATGGTCCTTCCTTATGTATGCACAGCAGGATTTGTATCTTTGAGTGATTTATTTGAAGTTTGTTTTTTCGCATCTTAAGCTTGAGTTGTTTTGTTGTCATTTCCTGTGAGTAAAGATTTCAACATGCAACTTGGAACTATAGCCATAATTCATGCAGCTCACTCTTGTTTATGGGTAGTCCATGCAATTGCTTGAAGCATACCTTAACATGTGAGCATATGGAGCCCATGCACATCCCCTGAGGTACACCTTAATATTTGAGCAGCTACTGTCCGTGCACATCTCTTGGTGCATGTAGCAGTTTGTCTTGATTCTTATCCAAGGCATTATACAACACAATTTTTATCCCAAATTGTAACATAATGTAATCATGTTCAAAGTTTTCTATAACACATAAAATTACGTTTACAATATGTGCTTTCTGTTTTCTTGTGCTCTACTGCAATAGCCTTCTCTCTATACTTAATGTTTGATTTTGAAATATTCTTTTACTTGCAATTGCTATTATGACTGACTTTACTATGACTCACTTCATATTACATTTAAGTTCTGGCATGATATCGTCATTCCAGATTAGTGATAATAAATTCAACATTTCTCCTTTTGTAGGATAATTGTTAGCAGATTAGTTAATACATTGCATGACCATTCTACAATCAATTAAAAAATGAAAAAGAAAATGCAAGATGTGATCAAGTTTCAAAAACCAAGATGAGCATTAGTTGCACTGAACAAGGAGTACACCTAAGGAATGAGAACCATTGGTTAGAAAACGAGGTTTATGCTAAGGACAAAACCCTCAACCTTGTTATGAAGAAATTGGTGATATGTTTGTCCCCTATCGGGACTTCACTCTAATTTGCCCTAGAATTCCCAAGCAGGGTTGGATGATGTCGGGAAATGTAATTTTCAACTTAATTCCCTAATTTAGAATCTGCAACCAGGTTAGTTTCAAAAGATAAATAGACATAATCCAACAATGTTATAAATTGAATTCTAACTCAATATTACAATATTCGGAGTGTACCTAAGGGATTCCTTTTAAATTCTACCCAAACAACCCATTGCCATTATGGAGCACCAGTTGGGAGATCATACAAGGCGTCTCGAGCTGTTTCATCCAGCCTAGGGGCACAGATACACAATCATCACTCGCCCTCCCAGCCCCACTTGGGGTGTTTCTGAAGAACACACTTCTACTACTGAGAGGGGGGGTGAATCAGTAGTAGATACAAACTTTAATCCTTAATGAAATTTAAACTTGTTAATCTTCAAACTGAAATCCGAAAGTAAATGAAACTGAAACCGACAATGCCACTGCACAAGAAACAATGCACAAGATTTTACGTGGAAACCCAAGATGGGAAAACCACGGTGAGAAATGCTGCTAGGACTACTGTCCTAATCCAGCCTCATGGTTGAAGAATTTAGAAGAGTTTAGGGCACCAACTCAAGGAATCACCAAATCCCCTATAAAAGCACCAACTATTCCAAATTCACAATTTAATGACTTGAGCACCAACTCAGAATTCTTAGAGCACCAACTCTAAGAATATTACAATAATCTGAATACAAATTCTAAGATTCCCCTTACAAAACAAGTAGATTTCTGATTTATCAAAAACTTCTCCAATTATTTCTATGCAAACTTAATGCAATCTGAAAATAAGTCCGCTAGTGTAACTTGTCTTTATTATCTGAGTCAAACTTGTCTAAAGATTCGATAGAACAAAACCGGACTTTACTGTTAGCACAGATTTAAAACAACTCCAGAAAACATAGCACCGTTGAAACAGATTTGATAGAAACAATGTCACTGATATACCTGATGTTCACTTTCAATTAAGTTACTTCCCTTCTTTATAATTATATCAATCTGAGCTTTCAGCAAGTTTCAGAATGACACCACCTAATCTCAGATTTCAGCCAGCATAGTGTATGCAGAATAACACCACCAAATCAATGCACACAAAGTATCTATCAATATTCAACTCTTTCTAACAATCTGTTTTCGACTCCTCACAACTCCAATTGTTTCTCAGAATACATTGAGCACATAAAATCACACACTTCATCCCTTCACACTGTAAAATCTCTGTTTTTCAGACTCTACATAGCATACTGTTTTTCCTTTCACCTATCAAACACTTACATTCACACCTCTCCCATCAAACAAATGAAGGAATGTATAAATATAATGCATCAAGTGGGTCGGCTAACTGCAATTAGTTAAGAAGTTACAACCAACTGCCAACTGCCGCCCAACCTTCCTTTCAGCTTGGCTTTTCATCCCGCCATTGTGGCTTTTTATAAATGTTTATGTTGGTAGAAAGAAAGCATTAAAACTATCAAATGCTCATGCATATACATATTTATTATAGACAATGATAAATCTGAAGCAATTCAATCAACAGTTTCGATCAAAATGATGTTGCAGACAGTCCAATGATAGAGACCAAGATCGATGTTCAAAACCTGATGATTCATCTATTGAATACAAAATAACAGATACTGCACAATGATTAATCGTTGACATGCATGGAAGGTTGCAGACACAAATAAATAAGATCAGACATAAAAGATTTTGATCAAATTACGAGTTGATGCTGAGGCAAAAGTTTGATCAATAATCACAGCCATTTTTCACTTGCTCTGCATATTTGTGCAGTCACATATAACTTGAAATGCAATCATTGACTGGTTAAGACGGCATGATGATCAAATCCACACACTCAGACCCAACTTCTGGAAAAATACAGAAATGATCAAATGCATAGATCAAAGACATTTTATCCTGAAGGTATAGAACTTTCAGATTCTCTGTATACTTCAGAAATAAGATTGTGCTAATGATATTTCTGAAAATATAAAACCTTGTCTGTTCATTCCAGAGATCAATGTCTGAAAGCATCTGTTTAATCATTATGTTGACTTTCTTTGTGGAAACCTTGTGTAAACCCTTTGTACTGTTTTTAATCCTTTGACATCAATGACGAGTATTTAACAGTTTCTACCGGAATGGTTTCCCAGCTACTTGCATTCTTCATATACACTATCTCCCCTCCGAATGGGATGGTCAATTGCATGAGAATTTTAAGGGAATTGTTATTTCGAATCTATTATGCATAGGCAGAATGCTAGCAAGACTAACAATATATATGATTCCAGATTCTTTATGCTTGAGTGAGATTGCTGTGTGTAAGATCTGATTTGTTCATTCTTTTTCCCTTTTCTTCTCCATCGTAGCCCTCTCTATATATCTTAGGAAAGTATTAGAGTAATACTAGATATTTCTTATTTAATGGTCACTTAATGTACTTCAGTAAGTTTAGCTAGTTTCTATTTTTCAGTTTTAGTTGACAATTGTTTTGTTTAGAAACATCGTCCTTGTAATTGCATTAAATGGATCTTTCATCTCCATTCGTAATACAACAAACAATTACCATTTCATGGTATCAGAGCACAGATTGATTTTTTGGCAAATTTTTTAATACAAATTCATAGGTCTTCCTAACAAACTTTTCAAAGTTTTTATTCGATTTTTTTTTTATAACAAAAATCATCGCTTACATTCAAGGGTTTTTGCTGGAAGCATCGTGGACTCTTGCAGAATCGAGGGCTTCCTAAATTCAAAAATCTCACCAAGATAAATCTTCGAGGGTTTAATTTGCAGGCTTAAAAGTGCCGTTTTTGCAGTTTGTTTTTGGGGATGACTTCTTCCAAGACCCACGACGTCCTTCTCTAGTTACCCGTGCCTTCAAAATTGTGATTTTTTGAAAATCACGGTGGACTCTTGGTCGAATATTTTTTTCTTGAGTACCATTTTCCTCCATTTCTGCTGCTTCCAGTCTTTAAATCTCTTGAGCCTGCAATTTTTTTCTAAATCTGTGGCATTTTGTGAAGAGCCCATGTCGTTGTTTTCTGCCAGTGTATTTAGGTGACGGGAGGGTTTTTATTTCTACAGCCTGCGTCTGTATCGTTGAGGCCCACACGACCTCAAATCTCCTTTTGTGTTGCGAATGCACGGTTTTTGGTGACACGACTTCACTCAGACATCGCACGAAGGGTTTTAATGCTTGCGTTCTTTATAGACAACGTTTCTGCAAAACATTCCCTCACAGTCCTGTGACATCCTCTTAGCAGCCTGTATTTTTTGAGCTAGGGTTTTTGTACAATTCTGTAACGTTTAATATTTTTTTGACAAAAATCATCTGATATATTTGACCTAGGTTTTTCCTGAAGTTTTTATGCTGTTTTTTTTGGATTTTTTAGTAAAATCAGGTCCTTTTTGTAGTCACCCACCTTGGGATTTGTGTCAGAAGTCTGCAATTTTGCTGACATTGGGATTTGTGCCAGCAATGTTTTGATTTTTTCAAAAAAATCAGAATCATAACCTTTCTTTGGTTTTCATCTCATTTTTTGTGGATAGTTCAATGTTCGTAATTACACCATGTGTAAATAGCGGATGCTTACAATATTTGAGTATCGATGCCTTGATTAGGTTGTCTGGGTAGTATGTCTCGACCCACAGTGGCGAGAAAAGACGAGGATAAGTATGATGAGTAGTGAAGTGGTGATACTCATCACATTATTGGTCACCAATGATCAGTTGCCTCAAGTGCTGTCTAGCAAGACAATTGTAGAGATCTGGACTCATTTAAAGGATCTCCATGAAACCTCAGATAAAAGCAGTGTGTTCTTCTTGAAGAACATGCTATTTTCGATAATGATGGATGAGAAGATGTCTGTGCAGGAGCATCTTATAGAGATAAAGGATATTTGTAATCAATTGGAGGCTATTGGTCACAAGATGGAAGAGGAGGATATGGTAGTCATTTATGTTGAAAAGCCTGCCAAGATCCCACGAGCACTTCATTGAGACGTTCAACATTACTTCCACCAATGTTGATTTCAAGTTTCCTAACCTCTGCAACAAGCTTCTCTAGCAAGATAGATGGAAACAACAGTTCAGGACCAGCACTAGCACGTCCTCTACTGAATAGGCATTCAATGCCAAAGCCTCAGATAAGGACAAGGGTAAAGGCAAGTCCTCTCAGCATAAAGGACAAGGAAAACCTCAAGAGAACTCCAAGAAGAATATTACCTGTAACTACTGTCATAAGTTTGGTCATATGAAGAAAGATTGCAGAAAATGTTTGGTTGCTAAACAGTCAAAGTAGGGTGAGTCTCAGCAGAAGGCTCATGTTGCAGAGCATATTGATCAAGAGTCTGCCTTTTATGCATATACGGCCAAAAGACCAGCAGATCATGTCAAATCATTTGCATGGTACATTGATTCAGGAGCTTCTCCACATTTCACTCATTGACGAGATTGGTTCGAGTACACAACTTACAAAGATTTAGTGATCCTTGGAGGAGGTGAAGAGTATCTCGTTGTTGGCAACGGCAACGTTTAGATTACATATGGAGGGAGAAATTTGAGATTTATCAATGTATACAATGTGCCAGACATGAAACTCAATTTGTTGTCAGTTATGCACCATTCTCCGAAGTTGGATTTTGTCTTCAGTCAAGAGTAGCATTGTTGACAAGGAGGCTCAAGCTACCGTTGCTTTAGTTTTTGCTGTCCTTGAGGATCATGGTCTTATAGACTAGTTGACGTTGGAGATTCTCAAGAGCATGCTATGGCAGCAAAGGTTTCCTCCATTAGCACTCTTTGGCATTAGCGGGGTATGGGCATCTGAATACTCACTATCTCTTTCAGTTGGTTTGAGAGAGTCTAGTCATTGGATTATCTAAGATTCAGTCGCAGACTCATGGTGTGTACGGAGCTTGCCAAGTAGGAAAGTAGCATCGGACTCCTTTCTCAGATGGGGACTCTTGGAGGGCATCCAAGGTCTTGCAGCTGGTTCATGTAGATGTCTATGGATCGATGAAAATTTCTTTGGTCATTGGATCCAGGCATTTTTTTGTTATTGTCGATGATTACAGTAGGAATTTAAAGCTTTCGTTGAAAAATCAGAGGTGTTTAGTATATTTTAGAAGTTTAAGGCCTTAGTTGAAAAAGAGTTAGGATGTTAGATCATCACTCTTAGGTTAGATAATGGGGGGAGATTTTGTTCTTTTGATTCCTCCAACTTTTGTGCTACACATGACATTAAGCATCAACTTACAACACCCTACACCCCTTAGGCATTGTTGAGCGAAGGAATTGCACAATCACCGAAATGGCCCATTCTATGTTGGAGCATAAAAATCTTCCTATGCAATTTTGGGCTGAAGCAGTTTACCTTCTAAACTAGTCTCCCACACGTGCCGTTAAGAGGATGACCCCAAAAGAGGCTTGGTCTGGGAGGAGGCCCAAAATCAACCATTTGAAGGTTTTGGCTCTACAATTTATGTTTGGATTCCATATGCCAAGAAAAAAAATTGGATTCCAAGAGCGAAAATTTAACGTTCACGGGTTACAGTGACAACCATAAGGCTTATTGACTAATAGATGTGGACATTGATTGTCTCACATTCAATAGAGATGTAGTTTTTGATGAAGAAGTTGGGCCCGTTACGCTCTCTTCTCCTATCCAAAGTCTTGAAGATAAGCCTGTAAAGAAATTAAATTTGGGTTTTAGGCTTCCATTTGCTTCACTTGAAGAGAGGGATTATGAAGTTTCTAAACCTGAATTGGTGGAATCTCCAAGGCATGACATTGTACCACCAGATTTCACTCAGGATAACTTGTATCAACGTCTAGATGAATTCATTTCAAGTAGTCCAAAGTCACGCTAGTCATCTTGATGTGAAAGAAGATGGTTCTACTCTTCGACCTAAGTGGTGGGAAAAATCTTATCGACGATGTTCAAGATGATGAGATTGTTGAGGGTAGATCATCCAAAGGCAAGAGCAAGAAGAACATAGTCAATTTTGCTCTTATGGACAACATTCATAGTGGCTATGAGACCAAATCTTATTTAGAGGCAAAAGGGATACATGAATGGGAAAAAGCTATGGAAGTTGAGTATTATAGTCTTCAGAAGAACAACACTTGGGTTCTATCAGATCTGCCACCAAGGAAGAAACCCATTGACTGCATGGGTCTATAAAGTGAAGTACAAAGTTGATGGAACTCTTGATAAGTACAAAGCTTAGTTGGTGGTTAAGGGCTTCTCGTAGAAAGAAGACATTGATTATGAGGAAACCTTTGATCTTACAACAAAGATGAGCACTATTTGGTTGGTTCTAGCCATTGCAACATAGTGTGGTTGGACAATCCTTTAAATGGACGTGAAGAATGCCTTCTTCAATGGTGATTTGGAGGAAGAAGTTTATATGTCGCAACTTCCTAGTTTCAAAGTTGGAGACAAAGAGCACTAGGTATGCAAATTGGTCAAGGCTCTTTATAGCATCAAGTAGGTCCCCAAGGCTTGGTACATCAATATTGATACCTATTTGGTTGAATAGGGTTTTCGCAAAAGTCCTTCAGATCAAAACTTGTATGCCAAAAGCACTAGTAATGACATCATTTTTATTGTCATTTCTCTTGATATTATTGTTACTCATTATGGGGCATAGTTGCTTGAGTAGATCAAATTGAATTTTTGTCATGCATTTGATATGATTGATTGGGGACTTTTGCATTATTGTCTCGGTGTAGAGGTTTGGCAAACAACTGGCAGCATTTTCATTTCTCATTTGAAGTATGCCAGGAGTTTGTTAGATAAGTTCAAATTGCTGATTACAAGCCTTCATCTACACCTATGGAGAAAGGGCCGAAATTATTAGCCAAATCAGATTCACTTGTGGTGAATGAATCAGCTTTTAGGCAACTAGTGGGCGGCCAAATCTATCTTGTAACCACTAGACTTGATCTTAGTTATGCTCTTAGCTACATATCTCATTTCATGACAGCCCCAACATTGGGTTGTAGCGAAGTGTGTTTTGAGATATGTGAAAGGGACACCGGACTTTGGCATTCTGTACAACATAAGAAAAGATCCTCAACTGATTGGTTTTACAGACTCAAATAGGGCAGGTTTTATTAATGATTGAAATTCTACTTCTGGGTATGTCTTCAGTCTTGGTATAGGTGTTGTCACATGGACCGGTAAGAAGTAGCAGGCGGTAGCTCTTTCCTTGACTGAAGCACAATATTGGGGAACTGTTAAAGCATAATGTGAGATAGTATGGCTACGGAGGATGCTTTCTAACATGAAAATGCCTCAAGCAGGGCCTTCACCCTTGTTTTGTAACAATCAAGGGGTGCTAAAACTTGTCAAGAATCCAGTCTTCCACGAACCAACCAAACATGATGAGCTGCATTGTCATTTCATTAGAATGTTGAAGATGGAATTGTGATGTTGCAGTATGTTCCAACTGAGGATCAGACTGTAGATACCCTCACCAAGTTTTAAGCTCGGACTAGTTTGTTTAATATAAGGGGCAACTTGGTGTGGTTGATAGAATGACCATTAAGGGAGGGTATTAGAGTAATATTAGATATTTCTTATGTAATGGTCACTTAATGTACTTTAGTAAGTTTAGCTAGTTTCTATTTTTCAATTTTAGTTAATGATTGTTTTGTTTAGAAGCATTGTCTTTATAATTGCTTTAATGCTGCTTTCATATCCATTCGTAATACAACAAACAGTTACCATTTCAGAAAGAGGGTGTCTTTTGAAGGTTGTCCCTTCAGGAGTAGTCTTTCATTAATATTAATCTTTATTTATTTTTAAAACCCCATAACATTGAAATCATTGCTAGTTATTTTAATCATTGTTCTATATGTAGATCAATGTAATCGGTACTATTAAACAAATTACTGCCCTTCTTGAAATAATCATCATTGTCACCTAATATAATTTATTATCTATTATATACAATACTTGGGTGATCAAAACATCTATGCGGAGGTCGGCCAATCTTAGAATGTGGTCATTTGGAAATGTCTTGTGCAAATAATAATTTGTGTATCTTCTAAGTATCACTATGGTCGGCTAGTAGTGAAGGTTTAGTGCATTTAGTTTGTTTCTTAATAGTCTTTCAACTCAATCTTCGACCCCCTACCAAAAATCATGAAGTCTTTATAAATAAGACGATTTTCTTAGGGCATTGTTGTGGCGGGGGCATGACATAAGAGTAATAGATGAGCGTTTTGGTAACACCTGTTTACAATTTTTTATATCAAGTAAAACGAAAGAAGAAAGGTACGCTAATTGTTCAATAGAACTCCAAAAGAATAATTGGCTACAAAGGAGTAGTAGGGTAAAAAGATCTAGGTTTTAAAAACTAGCTAAACATAGTGCAAGAGAAAGGCAGACCAAGCAAGAGGGGTAACCGCAAACCTATAGTGGCTACTCCAATCAATCAGATATGCTACTATTTTGATCCAAAAGATAAGTACAACTATAAATATACTATCACTTAAGAAAATTTCCCACGAGAGTTTGTCGTAGGCTTTGGAAATGTGCAATTTTATAGCCATACTTTCCTAATCTTGTCTATTGAATGAAATATAATAAGATCTAGGATTTATCTTTCCGGGATAAATCCACTCTGCTGTGTGTGGATACTTCTATCCAAGAGTGATTGGATTCTTTGAACCAACAACTTAGATTGGATTTTTAAAATTGTGTTGTATAGGCTTATAGGATGGAAATCCTTAATAAGGATTTTGTAAATTGTGTTTCATGGGCTTACAAGATGGAGATTTTCATAATGTTAGCCCCTATTTTCTTGTGGATGTGGATTGAAAGGGTATTGTTGATTTCCCTCATAATGCTCCCCGAGACAAAATATTCCTAGGCAACGTTAGTGACATTTGGTCCAACAATATCCTATGTTTGGAAGAAGGCAAGGTGTAAACCATCTAGGCTTGGGGCTTTGACGTGGGCAAAAGAAAAAATGGTCACTCTAATTACCGTATAGGATATCACTATCCATTTCCTCAATATCATTAGCAACAAGAGAGCATGGGACAACCTTCAAGAGATCCTCTTCCTTGGACTGGTTAGTGTTAGGTGTAGAGTTGAGTAGAAATTGGAAGAATCTAATGCCCTCCTATGGAGTTTCATTCTTGTTTGTAATTTTAGTCACATTCTTAGTTAGCCTTAAGGTTCTGTTGTTTTTTGTATGCTTTTAGATCAACAAATGGGAAAATTTTGTTTTCCTATTTGCATCACGAGGTGTGTAAAGATCAAAGGATTGAGGCAAACTGAAGGAATAGATGCCATTGGTTCTAGACAATTGTAGGAAAAAGAGGGTCTTGGTGAGGTGGTTGATCAACTATTCAAATGTCTATTCAATTACTTGAATAGAAAGCAAGAAGGGTAGGGCTGTGAGAGACAACCTCCTATAGAAAGTTAAGGCTACGAGTACAAGACATGAATGAAAATTGAAGTTCGAAGGGGAAGTGAAAGTTGAAGATGAAGATAGAGTAGGAGCCTAGCAAGAGCCAAAACCAAGGAAGGGTTCACCCAAAAAGTAATACCACCATACTAGTGCTGAGTGGGTAGAGATTATGTAACAATTTCCCCATCTAGAAGAAATAAGTGTCGATCTTGTAGATTGGATGAGGTTGTCAAGCCTAGAAGACCTAATGGAGGATCAGGTGAGGTTGTCAAGCCTAGAAGAGTCTGTAAACTTCGTAGAAGACCTAATGGAGTTGTCCCCTTTAGAAGAGGAGTTTATCATTGTTTTCTTCACTACATAGGAATTGGTTTGTTTACGAAACAAATATATGATGGATAGAGGAATTACTAATTGAAGATCCACAACAAGTAATGCCGGAGTAGGTTGAATTAATAATAGGAGGGAGCAACATTAAGAGGAAACTTGAAATCGTTTGAAGACAACATATGCATCATCACTGAAGAAGGGTTAAGTATAGGGACATGTCTAGTAGTGGTGAGAAACATCCAACACATACTTTTTGTAGGGGGATTGTATTTAGAGGCTCACTTGAGAAAAGTCCAATGGGTAATCCATCTACACCATTCCTTCGAAGCAAAAGTTGCCAAAATTTATTGACGATGGATTTGGAGATCCAATTTGACATTTTAGAATGTGCATTACTGCATGGACTGCAAATGAGCAAATAGACCAACAATACTAGGGGAGATGTTTTCTAGCCTCACTTCAAGCAATGGTGATTGATTGGTATGCTCATATCGCAGATCTTGAGAAGGCCACATGGTATAAACTTAGAAATGCATTCAAGGTAGAATTTAGTTTCATGAGGGAGGCAAATCGGATTGTTGCGGAGCATCCAAGATCGCAAGCTATCTTTCATCACCAAAAATATTTTTATTTATATTGGTTAATCTTTGCATTTTGGTATAAGGTGGATCCTCAAGAACATATTTTGGAATATTGAAGGATAAAATATTAGTTTTATCAAGCCTTGGCGTCCATTTAAAAAATCAGAGGCAAATAAGGAGCTTAATGTGCCTAAAATGAAGGGAAAAGCTTGTGATTTTTGAGAAAATAATGAAAGATTCTTCATCTTCCAAAGGATCATGACTTGTTTCTTATTTTTATCCTTTTTTCAAATTAATCTACAGCAAAATGGTGTTTTATATTGTGGAGCAAGCTTTTCGAAGCACTTAATGGGGAATTTCAAGCAAATATAGAGTAATTTCAAAAGACAATTAGAGGGAAATGAAAGAGCATATTTGGGTGCCTCTTTGTGATGCTTGACTAGGGTTCTAATCTCTATAAATTAAGCCTTCAATGGTGTCAAGAAGCAGCAAGGTTGGAGAATTGAACTTGCAGGTTGCTCTGTTTTTATGGTGTTTAAGGAAGTCACGAGAACTATAGAATGAAGAAGAATATCAGATTTCAAAAGATGAGTGAAGTGAAGAAGGAGTGAAGGCATACAAATTTGAAGATTTGAAGACATAAATTGACTAGAATTATTATAAGATTTCTGAATTATGTATATTGTTGAAATCTTTCATTGATGTTATTGTTCTTGAGGAATTTTATCATATGGATGTATATAGGAAGGTTGAAATAAATATATTTTTTAGATTTTGTTCTTACATAATGGATTCGTTAGCTTGTTAAGGCTACAAGATTGGGGATAGCTTGATAAGATTCCTAAATCTTGACTGCATCACTCTCGTAGGAGGAAAAATCCCATGAAAATAATTCATCTACACTATTCTTGAGAAGCATAAATTGCCAAAATTTATTGATGATGGATTTGTATATCCTATTATACCGCAAATGAGCAAATAGACCAACAACACTAGGTGAGATGTTTTTTAGCCACACTTAAAGCAGTGGCGATTGTTTGGTATGCTAATATTCCAGATATTGAGAAGGTCACATAGGATAAACTTAGGAAGACATTCAAATTAGAATTTAGATTCACAAGGGAGGACAATTGGATTGCTGTGGATATTTACAATACATGACAAAGTAAGCATGAGATGTGTGAGCCTATACTACGAAACTTAAAGAATTATTGAGTAGACTTGAAAAAGAACCGACCAATGCTTTGAAGAAGAGGTTGTTAATTGAAGGGGTGATAATCTCATTACAAAAGAAGATGAAGGTGATTTCACATTTATCATATGAGGATGAATTATGTAATGGATATTGAAAGTGAAAACAAGACATCCTCAAGCTTAAGAAATGAAGAAGGTGGTTTTGATTCAAGTGTTAGCCAAGCATGATTGGTTCAAGCTATTTGAAGGGGCATGGTTAGGATGATGAAAGACCTAAAGGACACTAGAGTAGAAGGAAAAGATCTTTGGTTTATAGACTACATAACTAAAGGTCATACCAAATTTAATTGCTCAAAGAGGATGCTTGTGAAATTTATCAAGTTGTGGGCCACATAGTCAAGGTTCATCTATACAATTTAAAGAATAAGCATGTTTAAGTGCTCTTTGCTCAAGGGGAGCCGTTGACACCATTTGCCACCCTCTTTAAATCAATAAAAGAATAAGGATGCATCTCCTAGCATATCTACAAGTGCATCACTTAGCGGGTACCAAAATCAAAGATATGATAGATTCTAGAATATGTGTGGAAGAGGGATTGAGTATGATGGCTGGGGTTGACCAATTATATGATGTCAAAAGTGTAATAGGTGGAGTCATTTTGCAAGAGATTGCCTTACTAATCGAGGTATTGCAAGACTTCTCTATTAATGGTCTAGATTTAGGGATTATGGTGATGGTAATTGTCTAAAACAAGCAATATCAATATGATTAGTGACATAGTTGGCCAGGATGAAGTAATAGCAATTACTAGAACCTAATTAAAAAGAGCTAACTACTTGGAACCACTTAGAGAAGTGATGGTTTGTTGAAGAAAGAGTAGAAGTTGGGAGAGATGCTGGAAGGGAGGTGACAATAACATGTAGGTGGAGCAATTAGCAAGCTTAATTGCGATAAGGCTATTGCTAGGCAAATATTGTTAACCATAGTACCTATAAAGGTAATACATTTATGGCATAGTATCTCAGAAAAAAAGGATGCTATAACTCCTATTGTACAATTTTTTGGCCACAGTATGGAGTATACACATGCACACTTAGTGTTAGATTGGACAATATTGGGTGAGGGAGACCATATAAAGAAAAAGAGGGTGACATAGAGCATATAATGGAAAAGAAGGAATAAATGTTGGAGCCTCTTGTGCTGGGTAATCAAGTGATTGGCTCTCAACAATGAACCTAACAATCATGCACATGGAAATGCTAGGGAGTAAACTTACTAATACCATTGTATGTGGAGGATTTGGTATCAATGTTTTTTTTGAAGGATGCTTGGAGGAGCCTCAAGAAACCCACTATCTAGCAATTAACCTTCCATTTGGTAGGAGCATATCAATATGGTATAAAGTTGGTGGGACCAATGATGTAAAAATCGCCTGAGGAGATTAATCGCCTAGGCTTGAAAAAGTTTAATCGGGAAAAATTGGGAAAAATCGGCAAAAAATCGGGGAAAAAATCGGGAACTCAAAAACCACTAAATTTTAATAAAAAAATGTGATTTTTTTACAGAATTCAATGTTTTTTTGCATCTAATGACTTAATTACTAACAATACATAAGAAACAATCATGTTTAGATATATATCAATGCAAAAAAAGTTATTAATCGGTAAATTACGGTAAATTACTAACAAGTAAGTAGTGACAAGTTCTAAATTACTAACAACTAACAAGTTCACAACACATAAGAAGTTGTATTCTCATAAATAAAGTGTCAAATGTAAAGAGTTCAAATAAGCACATCAACATGACTACAAATGTCAAATATAGGACTACATCTTCCTCTTTCCAGTCGCTTTACTAGCGAGTGCGGGAGATGGTGTAGCTATAGAACTAGATGTCGGTAGCTCCACATTCGCTGCGTGCAAGATGTCAAGGTCCTCTGTAGTAAGCTCAATGTCATCATCCTCATCATCGCCCTCCTCGATGTCATCCAAATCGATGTCATATCCAGTTCCACCCCCTTCCTCCTCCGCAGCCTCCTCCGCGGCCTCCCTCTCCAAATTGGACATGTCGTCCTGTGTAAATAAGGGAGCCTCCTCCTGTGCCGTCCAATCATAATAAGGATCTATCTCATCCAAATCGATTGGCCCAGGAGGATCTTGTTGTGCCCTTTTCATGCGCAATTTAAGATTATATTGCACATAGACCATGTCATTCATCCTCTTTTGGGACAACCTGTTTCTCTTTTTTGTGTGGATGGCCTCAAACAAACTCCAGTTGCGCTCACAATGTGATGCGCTGCAAGGCTGTGATAGGATTCCGAGAGCAAATTTTGCAAGATTTGGAGTGCTTGCACCCCAAGTGGTCCACCAAGCCACTGCATCACAAAAATTGTACAAGTTAGAAAATACTAATAGACGACAAAAAGTGAAACATAAATGTTAATTTAGCATTTGAGATTCAGAAGTTTGCAAATTTATTACCTGGGGTTTGTGTAAGCCTTGCTCTCTTGCAGAGAGGAGTGGAGAACACCTTGCCCCCTGCTGAAGTGAAGATCTCCTGCTCAGCGATGATTTTATCTCTTGCTTCCTCGCTGGTTACCATCTTTTGGATGCACTCACTTAGGCCTCTAATGACCTCTCCATCAGGATTTGCATATGTACCATCAGCCCTAAAACCAAAAACCAAAAACAAATAAGTCTTGCAATTTTAGTACACACCCAACACCCTACGAAAGCAAAATGAACTCAAGTCTTCGTTAACTTAAATTTGAGTAAGAATGAGCTTACGGTATACCTAAAACGTGGGTTGAGGAAATATTTTGCTGCATGAATGGGTTGGTGGAGCTGATTATTCCACCTTCTATCAATGATTTGCCAAATGGGTTCATATTTGATGCTTTCCCCCTTGTAGTAATTTTTGACAGATTCTTTGGCCTTGTCCATGGCCTCATATAGTTCACCCATTGGCGTTTGGTCTCCATCAACCAAACACAGAACTCTGACTAAAGGCTTAGACACCTGCAATATAAATTTGAAATTAGTTGACAAGTTACAAAATTATTATTTACTTGAGTTACAAACTTAGTATGTTATAAAGTTGTAAAGTGTAAACTAAAACTTAAAGTTTTGTAGTTACCTTTACTATTTCATCGGCCTTTTCTGCAAAATTGCTGTCAAACACAATCCGCACAACATTCTCTCCTTCACTCTTCCTTGAAAATGTGGAATCAAGCCATTTTTTGGAAACAAACATTTGCTTCAAAGAAACCAAATTTTTGAGAATGCTTTGCAATGTCAAGAAAATCGTTGCAAACCTTGTGACGGCAGGCCTGACAATTTCTTTGCCAAAAGTGTGCTCTCTCATTAGGCTAAGGACCCATGGGTGATTGTATATGTATTTTGTCACCCGCCTTGCATCCTCCACAATTGGAGTGACCCACTCAAGTTTGCCCATGTCCTCCAAAAGAAGGTCAAGGACATGTGCTGCACACGGGGTCCAAGAGAGAGTGGGGTGCCTCTGCTGTAGGAGTTTTCCTGCCAATTGTAAAAGCAAATACTAATTAGTTTCCAACTTTTCAAAAATATCAAACTATTAAAAATTCTTGTTGTGAAATTCACAATGCACATGCAACATAAAATTACGGTTTACCTGTTGATACATATGCAGCAGCATTGTCTGTGATGATTTGCACCACATTTTCAATGCCAATCTCTAAGACCATGTTCTCCAACATCAATGCCAATGTCTGAGCATTTTTTACCTTGCTGGAGGCATCGATTGATTTCAGGAACACCACATTATCATTACAGCAGGCCAAAAAATTAATTATGGTCCTGCTCTTCCCATCCGTCCACTCGTCAGAAAGAATGGTGCAACCAAATTTTGTCCATTCTTGATTCTGTTCCTCAACAAATGCTTTGGCCCTCTCAACAGCAGTTCCAATAAGCCTACAAAAACAAAATTTAGTTATGTCTTAGATTCTTAGTAATTTTAAATTGATTTAGACTTTAGTAATCAACATTCTAATTTCTAGATAAATTAATTAAAATTTAGAACTAAGTAAAAAGTTAAAAATTAAAAGGAAATCGAGTGTAATAAAATTATTCGCTTACCTGCCACCCAACACAAAACAAGAAGGGGACTTGTACCCCTTTCTTGCAACTGTCAACCCTGTGGCCAAAGCCTCCCAATAGGGACTGTCAACAACACTAATAGGAAGGTTGTTGAAAACCCAGAAATCTGCTAGTGCATTGTCCACTTGGTCATGGACCTCCTTATTCCATCTAGTGGCCTCTAATGAAGGTTGTGCACCAGGTGTGTGCCTCGGCACAAAATAGCTCCCTATCCCAGAAGCAGTTGTTGATCCTGATGGTGCGGAAGTGCTAGGAGGTGTAGGAGTGGGAGTGGGAGCGGAACTCGTGAAAGAAAAACCACCCTGTTTGCGGACATGCGGCCCACGATAAGAGCCGGCCATGCTCTCAATGGCTGCCTCCTCCTCCTGAACATCAACGAAACTGCGCTGGGTCTCTGCTATGGCTGCCCTGACATGCAATTTATTCCGCTCTCTTTGCAATTTTTTTTGCTCTCCAGCTGCGAGCAAGGCATTTGCAAACCTTTTTATTTCTTCTGTTGTACTCTCACAAGGATTCGTATCATGTTTTGAGATCCCTGTGATGTGCTATTTGAACTGGTAAATGCCCCCGGATATTACTTTTTCACATCGAATGCAAATCACTTTGGTTGGTTCATTGGGTGCTTCATAGGCATATTTCCATGCCTGATCTCTCGCATTCTTTGGCCTGGTGCCAATGTAGCCTGAAGGGCATGGAGTCAATGGCCATTTCTCTGCCATTTAAAACTGCTGCGGGCTGCCCTACGCATACAAATTAAAAAAAAAACTATAAATAAATTATAACAAGATCAAAGTTAACAGTTAAACAAAGAATTCAAGCAACATTCCAATAACAGCGCCAATAAATTGAAATCCAAATAACATTCAAACAAACTAGCTGCTAGGGTTTCAAATTTTTCAAAAAAGTGCAAATTTCTAACATAAATTCGATCTAGAATGGACAAAAATGCAAATGAATGTATTTAATCTTGCTTACATTCATCAAATGCATTCCTAACTAATTAGGAATGTATTTTTATCCATTTACATGCAAGAAAAAAGAATACAATCTCTTGCAAAAATAAAAAACAAAGATTCAAATCACTTACCTAGTAACGAAGAAATCGAATCAAAAGGCCTCCAAATGCACTCGATTCCGCCTCTTGCTTGCCAAGAACTCCTCCTCTATCCTCTCCTCTCCAAAATGCCCTAAGCAATTTAAAAACCGAATGAAAAAAACATGTTTTTTCGTCACTTTATGTGACTGCCGGGCGCGGGCGATTTTTTGCCCAGAAATCGCGATTTTTAGGCGATTAATCTCCTATTAATCTGCAATTTTTTTTGAAAAAATCAGCAAAAAAAAATCGCGATTTTTGGGGCGACTAAATTTCCGACCCCAAAAAATTATTGGTGCCCAACCATTTATTTTGAATTTTGTAGTCTTCTCCTTAAAGAAGACTTATGATGCATCACGTTGGTTGATTACTATTAGTAACCAAAGCTGAATTGGAAAAAAATTTGTTGTCTTTAGTAAAAAAAGGTCAGAAATATACAATAGATTTAAAGAACCGAGTAATGAGCAAAGACGTAGTCTCGTATGAAGGGTTCTTAGATTCAAAATTTGATGAAGAATACTTGGTAGGTTGAAGTCAGAGTGTCATTGAGTTGAATGATGAAGGGGTTTTGGTGTTATAATCTTGCTTTGATGATGAAACCAATTCCTTAGAGGTCTTTTCTATTGGAAAATAGAAGATTATGAAGTCTTCCAGAATTTCCTTTCTATTGGAAAATAGAAGATTATGAAGTCTTCCAGAATTTCCTTAGAGGTTTTTTTATTGGCAAATAGAATATTATAAAGTCTTCTAGCTTGGTTATTGTAATATCCCCAATGGATATTTTCCCCCAAAATTTCTCAAAGATATCTCAGAAGATTAAACAAATAATTTCATGAAATAAATTATTGATTTGACAACAAATGCCCAGATAAAAATAATCTCAGAAATATTATTTTATTCTATGTTCAGCAGTTTAATAACACGATCCAATCTTAAAAACAGAAGTTACAGCCAGATTGGTAACTAGAGAAGAACCTGAAACACAATGTGAACTCCATTGCGAATCCACCTCAAAAGATGAACTGGGTTTCCGTCCAATCCACCGAGAAACCTTGAAGGTTTCCATCCTCAAGTTTCAGAATCGAAAGCTGGAAGCTTCCCGGATTCTCCAAGAGAAGAGAAACAAATTCATAAAACTAAGCATGCCCAAATGAGTCTCCTTTTTCCTCTTTTAAAGTGACTCTTCAGTTTCTCCTTCTCTATCCTTTCTTATTTCCACTTTATGTCTTAATTAAACCACTTTAAATTAATATATCCATTTAATAATAAAGTGGCATAATAATAGACTATTAAATCTTCTGGCATTAAAATGGATGATCAAATGAACTTGAAAGACGATGCGTGATAGCTTGCCGGAAAGCTCTCGACGATATACTCCAAGTCCAACACTGAAATGCCAAGAATACTGAGCTTTGCTGACTTACTATAAAAAGTAAGTATCTGAAAACCCTGCGGAAACTACTTTGACTGGCTTGAAACTGGAATTACGTAGGCCAAATATCACACTGATCCATCTAAAGTCCTGGTTAGCCCACAGGACCATGGTAAAACGGCTAATGATGCATCAAGAAATAATGTGCTAGAAAAAGGGGACATTACAGTCCTCCCTTCCCAGAGATTGCTTGCCCTCAAGCAATCGATATCTGCATGCTGTGACCAAAATACTTGGATCCCATACCAACCTCAAGGAAGCCGCTCCACCAAGCTGTTGTGCTAATTTGATACAAACAAGATGTCCAGAATTGTGAAGCCACTCATCAATACCCCACAACAACAATGCATTAATCATACTAATACTGGGATCCCAAATCACCCCATGTGCATGTTTTGTTGAATCAACTTGCCATGTGCTGCCATCATCTACGAGAAGATCCTCAATCCAACTGAGAACCCCACTCCAACTGAAATCACAAGCACCACTAAGGTCAAATGAAGGTGGGAACTCAACATTATGCCAACCAGCTCCCTGAATAATTACTAACCATGAGAATGTTCCTCCTGTGTCCCACAAACAAAAAGGCCATCCACCTTCCTAGCTGTCTATAATATCTTGTCGATCCATACCCATAATGGGTGGAATGTCCAAAATGTCCAATTGCCACAACACTGCCCCCTTAGCATGTATCCCAAATCGGTGTTTGTATTGAAGAAGCACACTAGCAACATTGTTGGACATGGCTTCCTCCTTCATGAAGGGAAGCGTATCAAACTAATCCCCCATCCCACACCTATGCAATAATCGGAAAAGAAAGTCCTCCGTCGGTGGGCTGAATGGGCAACAAAATGCATCCCATACAATGTGGTCATAATGTGATGCACTAACCGACTCTTGGGAAAACTGAATCGGCAATAGGATTCCATAACTGTCTCTCTATACCAAGAGTCATACAATGCACATCATTGTGTGAAAAATTCACACCATCAACACGATCAACATACCAAGCTCAACAATCCCATACTGAATAGACTCTACCCAAACGTCATCATCATGCTCAACATCTGTGATGGTAGAGTTACCATAGGCACTGGATGAATTGTTATGGTAATGTGGTTGAGTCCCAGCTGTGTGAAGAGGAGAACAAATCAAGGAATACCCATCAACACTGTCTTCTTTCCTTATGTACTCCTTGGCCATACTAATAGCCAAGTCTCTATCCAAGGCTGATTTGCAATCAGCATTATGCCCATCCGTCAAATGTGACAAGGCAGCTGCCTCTTGGATGCAATCAGCACCAATCTGAGAAGTACTCTCCTCCAAGCTCAAGAGTTGGGACTCCTGATCAACTTCAAGAGGTGTTCCATCATCCAACTCAAAAAGTGGATATTCAAATGTCCAATCAGCACTCATCTCAAAGAGTGAGTTATCAATTAGCTTGATATCTACATTATCCCTATGCTGCATCCAATTAGTCTGCTCTCTAGAATAATTGGCCTTATGTTTGATTCTCAATTCTTGAGTGTCAACCTTATGCATAATCAAAGGATTACCATCATAATAGTGGATGGAGTCATTTTCCTCATGCCTTTCCTTAATTGCTGCTACAAAATCAGACTGGAAACAACCTGAATTTTCAATTTGCACCTCATACTCTTCAATATCCTTAATGCCTTGTTCTGATTTTTCTTCATGTCTAAGAGTTGTCTCATATCTTCATGTTGTGTATTCAACATCCTCAAACTCCTCTTCCTTCCTTGATGCATGTTTCCCATTAGAAGTATCCTGGAATTCTGAAGCAATGTGTTCTTCCTTTTTAAGGGTGTTGCCAATATCTTCACATGCCTCAAACTCTTTGTTGGAGTGATCTGAATGCCAAGTTAAGGCTGCTGCTATGTCACAATGGGAGTCAACTATAAAACTAGAAGATGCATTGTGATCACCCAAGGAATTCATACCTTCATGATCCATACCAATCTCATGATCTTCGTTAAGGAAAGTCATGTTTATCTCTCCTTCAATATCCTCTTGTGAATCTTCTCTCAAAGATGATGAAGCCTTGTGTGAGTCACTCCCCAATGCTATCATTTTGTTCTTGTGGGCTGAATCTGTATGTTTATCAAACTCTTCATGAAGATTTTTGCATACCTCCTTTGTATTTCCTTTTCTCGTAGGCTGCTGATTTGAATTTGTAGATTCCAATTCATCATTATCCTTTTCCGGTACATCCATAGAAACTTGGTCACGTATCTTTTGAGGGAGAGTGCAATACTTATGGTGGCTGCTCATTATTGCATCATTTGTTGTCATGGCATGAGGTCTCTTGCATTGGTAGATGAAGATGAAACCTTAGGGGTTCCAATTTTTCTGGAAAGTGTGTCACTCAAACGCTGCAATTCACGATTGAGTTTTTTTTTTGTTTTTCCAAGGTCTTTCCATGCTTGTGTATGGCTAAACCACCCTGCCATTATGACCTATTCTTCTGTTCAAACTAAGAACTAATGCCAACTGTGTTTTGTGCAACTGATTTCAGTCTTTGACTCTTCCATTGCATGTTTCATCATTGAGATCAACAACCCTGTAGCAGCAATCCCTTGTAGGGGACAGTCAGCCAACTAACTGGTATCACTGTAAGAAACCCAACCCAGGTTTACCACTAATCTCTTTTATCCAGAATGTATCATTCAAATAACACCTGAGCATATAAGCCTCCACCAGCATTTAGTTGCTGGTTGTGTTCTCACAGCAGGAACTCTACAACAGAAGACTTGAATAGAGGATTAACTTTTTCAAACAGTGACAACACAGTGATGTACAAGAATATAGATAACAGAGTCTTTCAGGCTGAGAATTCTTAACTCTCTCCAATTATTCTTTCAGTTGTTATTGTGTACATGTACTTTGTTAAGTTTTAGGATCGATTGCAAATGTAATGGCATTGTTGTATTGTCTATGTTTTCCAAATGCATCGATCTCTTTGTACTTATACAAGACAATGATAAGAAGACATGTCTATTCATTTCAAGGGACATGTCTATTAATAATTAGTTACTATAAGATTAATATAACTTATATATTCATTTATATTAATAATATATATAGTAATATTAATACATATAACTATTACATATATATATTGATATAAATAATCATTCAATATTCTAAGATAACAATGACTTTTATCTGAGTGAAGCTACATACTTTAACACTCCCTCTTAGCTAGGGAAGACAAAAGTCAGTAATATGTTTTTACAAAACATCAACTAAATAATATCAGTGATTTGTTTCAACATCACATGATGTATATCACTTTCAATAATTGTGATTTGTTTCAGCGTCACATGACGACTATCACAATATAAGTACCGGTGATCTGTTTCAGCGTCACACGACGACTATCACCTTCAATATTTGTGATCTGTTTCAGCGTCACATGACGACTATCACAATAGCTAGGTACCGGTGATCTGTTTCAGCGTCACATGACGACTATCACCTTCAGTACTGTGATCTGTTTCAGCATCACATGATGACTATCACAGTACGAGATCATGGTCATTTTTAAGGAACTCAATCCACCATGTAATAATTCATTTATCATGATCTGTTTCAGCCATCACATGAGGTCTATCATGATAAAAGATAGTTATTGTAAGATCGTCACCTTTCAATAACATAAAAAATACAAGTGATAATCACTTGGAAGTCGTCACTTCCTCATGATTTACACAGGGCCCATATAGCATTAAATAATTCCATTAGTATAATAATCAAATAAATCAGATTTACCTCATAAGTGTTTCACTTTCAATAGTGAAACACCCTCTCAATCAATACGATCGAGATTGTCACAAGTTGACTGAACCATCTCATTTATCTTCTCCCTTTGAAGCTCAAGTTCATCAACCTCTTAACCTCCTTTAAAATTTTTAGACTCCCTCTGAATGAAAATGTCTTTATGCTTTCCTCCTGAAGCTTTTAGTTTCAATTATTTCCTTTCCATAAGGTGAGCCCAATTCATCAATTTGTGTTCAAGCATCAAGTTATTTCTTCCTTGAATGAAATTATCTTGTGCTTTTCTCCTGAAGGTATGTCAGAGAGAGATTACAAATAGCTCACTAAACTATATTATCCCAAAGAAATATTAAAGATAAAAGCATACAATATTTTCTATCCCAATATTATAGTATGATTTAATAACTACATAAAAAATAAATTAATCAACATTAATCAACATGGAATACTCATCTCTTGATTAATGTAATGATCCTTTTCTTATTTGTACTATAAAAAGTGTTTGAAGCTTTTAATCAAAGAACTCTCTTTGTTCAGAAATCTGCATAGACCTGTACACATTCGGTCATAACTTTTGAACCTGACATTTTCTTTCCAATCGCGCTGGTGAGATTTTTCTAAATTAGTTTATCACCAACATATCTCAAATTTAGAAAAATCCAATGGTGAATTTGTGAGATATGGTCCTCGTACTAAGACTGTAATTTTCTGAGACAGTCACACATTCACCATTAACAAACTACTCTCTTACATTTGCAACTTGGCTCTGATACCATGTTAAGTTTTAGGATCGATTGCAAATGTAATGGCATTGTTGTATTGTCTATGTTTTCCAAATGCATTGATCTCTTTGTACTTATACAAGACAATGATAAGAAGACATGTCTATTCATTTCAAGGGACATGTCTATTAATAATTAGTTACTATAAGATTAATATAACTTATATATTCATTTATATTAATAATATATATAGTAATATTAATACATATAACTATTACATATATATATTGATATAAATAATCATTCAATGTTCTAAGATAACAATGACTTTTATTTGAGTGAAGCTACATACTTTAACATACTTCACTGGGAATGCCCAATTATCAGGATGAATATATACACTGCAAGTAAAGATTATATGCCAAAGTATAATCAGAATTGATGCTGCCAAAACCCCTTGTCAGAGTATTCAGCGAGAACATATATATTGAAGAGCAATGTTTAAAAAACATAATACTTGCAGATTACAAACTCATGACACTTTCTGTCCTCATTGGTCAATCTGGGTAATTAAAACAACACAATGTTCAATTCTCAAACAGTTTGAACTCCCTGTTTAGTGTTTTGGTATTTTGACAAACAGTTTGCTTGCAATGAAGGGGTTCCAGTTCTCAGATTTAGCTTCCAGAATGCAACTATGGTTGAATCTGCTTCTAGATTTTGAACTCCAATTACATCAAAATCTCACAAGTTCACAAAAACATTTGGTCAAGCAGTTGTTTGAAATAACATTCAGTAATTAACTCTGAATTCCTCTCATACAGATGTCGTATAGAAGATTAAGCCTCAACTTCAACTCTTGGAGATTTGATGATTTCCTGGCACCCATCAAAATCAGTCTGACATGCAAATAATTTTTGAACATTAAAGTAGCTGTATGTTTAAACTCTCTCAAGACTGCCCAGAATTCAATGTGTACTATTTTCTTTAATCTTCCTCTAAATTGTTTGGCACCCAGTGGCTCGATAATCTCCAGTAGGCTGAGGTATTCCATGAAATGCAGTGTCAACCCAATGATGACAAACTGCCAAGACTCTGCAAATATCCGTCACACAAGCTAATTCCTCAAACACAGCACAATCGTGGCTCAAGAATGATTCATGGAATTTAAGAGAAGACGTAAGTTATAGATGCGTCCCTATAAAAAGAACCGGCCAGAATATGTGTAGCTGTCTCTGAAATGACCCACAGATCAAGCAAAAAATTACTGTTTTAGTGCACCGAAGTGCTCTAGAGTGATGCTCAGTCTCCCTTACAGCAACAGTAAAAACTCCGATTAAAATCTCCAACCACATGCCAATGCAAAATTCCGAATGGCATCCAACTATTAGAAGCAATCCACACATATAGGTGTCTCTGTCCATAAATTCATCCAAACACAGTAGCAGAAGGTCGAAAGAGTATTCAGGACAATCCCATGCAGCACAGGTTGCTCGGAGCCTCGGATGACCAAGCTGACTTCACTACAAAACCCCAAATACATTCAATGCAAATCACGGCCCTCTTCCTCTGTTTCCATTAACATCCACGCATTCTTCAATTCCGACAATCTCCAAATTATTTATGAAATATCAAATTCCAACTTTACTCGCTGAACATATGTTCATGGAAACATTGATTTCTTCATTCCACGGGACTATTAAGATGCACCCAGATGAAAGTATAGCTTCTCCGACTCCAGAACTTTAGTACCGCAAATGTTTATCGGATTGACAGATTAAAGAAGCCTTCCCAGGAAGTTAAATGTTTCGCACCCTTCAAAAGGGAACTTCATAAATATTAAAGTATATGCTCGCACACAATATTCTCCTTATGGTGTTAATACATTCATCCTTGATAATATTTACGGCATATAAATATCGGCACCAAATAAATTCAGGCTCGACTATAGTCATGAGAGATTTTCCTTGGGAGCGATTTATAAATCACGGCCAATTATTAGAATAGTCCATTAAAATAAAGATGGGGCCCGATAAAAACATTTGATCTTTTACCTCCGCACGAAAATGTTTAATTTTGGAACTTCAATAGCCGGCTACAGAGATATATACAAAAGAAAAAAGCCACCAATTTAATAATCAATTCAACCTAAATTTAAGCTCGATACATATCAAAATATAAGGAGTTTCTGTATCTTCTAAAGTTCCCACGAATTACACCCTTATGTGCCGATGCAATACAATATGTTTCTCACGGCAACACTAGAAATAATTAAAATATTCGAACTTTTGTATCCTCAATTCTGTTAAAACCCCTTATATGATATTTCTAGCTGAGATTGGTGAAATCAGTCAATGAAGCCTATTGATGAACTCTGAAATGAATTCACTTTGTTGCTAAACTATGAAACCTCATAGGCTGGCAGACAAACCAGCTCTGATACCACTGTAATATCCCCAATGGATATTTTCCCCCAAAATTTCTCAAAGATATCTCAGAAGATTAAACAAATAATTTCATGCAATAAATTATTGATTCAACAACAAATACCAGCAAATGCCCAGATAAAAATAATCTCAGAAATATTATTTCATTCTATTTTCAGCAGTTTAATTACATGATCCAATCTTAAAAACAAAAGTTACAACCAGATTGGTAACTAGAGAAGAACCTGAAACACAATGTGAACTCCGTCGCGAATCCACCCCCAAAAGATGAACTGGGTTTCCGTCCAATTCACCGAGAAAGTCCTCAGGTTTCAGAATCAAAAGCTGGAAGCTTCCCAGATTCTCCAAGAGGAGAAATAAATTCATAAAACTAAGCATGCCCAAATGAGTCTCCTTTTTCCTCTTTTAAAGCAACAAGATGTCTCTCTTCAGTTTCCCCTTCTCTGTCCTTTCTTATTTCCACTTTATGTCTTAATTAAACCACTTTAAATTAATATATCCATTTAATAATAAAGTGGCATAATAATAGACTATTAAATCTTCTGGCATTAAAATGGATGATCAAACGAACTTGGAAGACGATGTGTGATAGCTTGCCGAAAAGCTCTCGGCGATACGCTCCAAGTCCAACACTGAAATGCCAAGAATACTGAGCTCTGTTGACTTACTATAAATAGTAAGTATCTGAAAACCTTGCGGAAACTACTCTAATTGGCCTGAAACTGGAATTACCTAGGCCAAATATTGCATTGATCCATCTAAAGTCCTGGTTAGCCCACATGACCATGGTAAAATGGCTAATGATGCATCAAGAATTAATGTGCTAAAAAAAGGGGACATTACAGTTATGCATTTGTGGAAATCATGGACATTGAAGAAGGGAAAGGGAAACAATAAGATTATTGCAAAGGATATGCTTTACCAAACCTTACATGTCCATCATTTGCACATCAAGCTTATCATCTAGAATCTACAGATTAAAAAGTGGGTAAAGTTGAGTTAGATGATAAACCCAAAGAAGCAAAAGATGGGAAAAATCATGACTACTCATGATTAATTGGGAACCATTGCCAGCCCAGATTTATTCCTTGAAAATTGTATTAATCATTGACTGGTTTTCAACAATGTTTTCACGTTTAAATTGCAACCAAATTGATGAAAAAAGGGGAATAATTGGCAAGAAAATTGGAAATGATAAAACAATGTGAAAAACAGAAAAACAAATATATTGGTATTCACTAAGCTTAGATTTGATTTGTCAACATATGAGCCAAAAGCAAAAAAGTCTGTGTAGGAGAATGTCCAAATGCATTGCATTGAACTACTTGACAGCGATCGGGAGGAGATTTTTTTAAGATTTTAGATTATCTACTAATCTTATATATGTTGTAACTTTCTAAGGGTTAATTAAAGTCTTTGTTTAGAACAAGCATAATAATATTCCTTTGGGGTGTATTAAAAAAGTTTGAAGTGGAATAAGGTTCTTTGAAGTAAAGTAGTTTGTTTCTTTATAGAAGGGAAAATAATTTTCAGGACTTACTTTGTTGCCAAGTAATTTGGCTTCTTTCATTTTTTAATAATTTTGAATTCTAATTTGAGGTTATGTAAGGGAAAGTGTTTTGTTCTTGCAGTCCTCCCTATAGCAAACAATTGACTAGACACTAACTACATGGAATATTTGTTTGTTCAGTGTTCATGGTTTTCATTGTTTCTTTTGTTTTCATTAAAATGAATGAAAGCTTTTAATAATGTCCACGAGGCCAAACAGCCTAATTGATATTACCTAGCAATGTAGAATTTTGTAGCAAATATCATTTTTGTCTTCATATCATTTTGATAAAGAGAACTTTTGACTTTGAAGGGCATTATCCTTTTTAAGACAAATAAGTTGGATGACATTGCTTGATATGATATTTTAAGCTCAACATTCAGTTCTGGATAGTTTTGCAAGATTTTATGGTACAATTAAGAAATGTTTTCTACAATATATTTTGCATAAGATTACGACGGTTGTGGTGTTTGTTTTGCAGATTCCTCCCATTATGTTTTGGTCTCTTGGTTGGGCTGCTTTTGGAGGTGCTTTCTTTATTCTTTCAAATGAATTCTCTGAAAAGATTTTAATGAATATTTTAATGACAAGTTTACATAATTTATCCTTTAGATTTTTTGCAAATAGCTATAATGTTAGATTTGTGAAATGCTTAAGCTCTATTTATACACGTGAATACATATATCTTGGCATTAGTTTTATATAAAATTGGGCATTGTATTAGTGTTCTGTTTGTGTTTCATTTACGACGTGCATGTATACTTTAATTTGTTTTTGGTAGGATATGAGTTGCCCACTATTGAAGTGGAAGAAGTTGCATAAGTATTCCTTGTTGTAGGTAAGCTATATACTTGATAAAAAGTCGTTTAAATGTATTTGAAATACATAAATATTTAATGAAAAATGAGGGAAAATTTTACCATCCTCTACCATCCTCTTCCAATGTGAAGGTATAGAACACTCGTTGGCATGAAGCTAAAGACATACTAATGAAATCATCTAGTGTATGCCTGGTGGAGAGAATCATAATCTGTTAATGGCTTGCCCCAGCTAATGGTAAATGAAAGATTGATCAGATGTTTTACTAAAATAAATTATTAATTAGTTTCTGACTTTGAGGTTGTCTGAGAAGATCCATGACTTGTTATGTTTTCAAGTTAAATGAGTTGTGTGAATTGGTAGACTGTTGAAATTGCATGTGCGAGGTATGCAGTTCCAGTCTCATTATTTCAGTGTCTGAGAATTGGCATTGGTGCATGTTGATGTGTGTTTTGTGACACTTCTCAACACAATGAAATACCAAGTATTCTCTCCTCTCTTGAACAAGGAAACCTCGAACGCTAAACAATATGACAACGTGTCATCGAATAAGACAACCCCAAGGTTTACACTGTGAACTAGTGACTTTGTGTTGGATATAACTTAGTTGAATTTGATTTGATATTGCTGGTAACACACAAAGGGACTTACATAATTGTTCCTGGACTTATCAATTCTTTTCCTTTGAAGCATGAATAATCTTGCACAAAGAAACTGAAACTTGAACTATATTGGGTTGAACTTCAAATAAAGAAAAAAAAGGTAAGGGTTTAAAGAGTCTAAGCTACTTCCTGAGGACAATGATAACAAAGGATAATGTTTGGATATTAGAATTCCTTAAACCAAGCTTTGCTTTGCCATGCGGAAACTACTACACAAAACATGACTCAATTTCCTAAGGTAATGAAGGATTTTCACATTGCAAACATTCATCCAAATACCTAATGCCGATGCAATCTTAATGAACATCCACAAGAATTTGTGCTTAAGTGGGGTTCAGACTAACCATGCACTGCAATTTGCAATCAATAAACTACAAATGGTATGAAGTATGAACCCCAGGATTTCATTAAACAACTTCACATTTCTCCATTAAAATCAATGAACTTTAACTAAACTTTGAGAAGTAGAAACCATGCAAAATGTAGAAACTCATACACAACGATCCACCATATCTGCAGTAAAAAATGTATATTAACTTCAACATAGTCTTGGCAACAATTTTTGATCTCCTCCTCCTACCGCTACTTCTATTCTACCATCTACTGACTAACCCTTTACAAATGAGAAGGCCAAGCCTTTTATAGACCTCTAAAATACAATGAAGGGCCCAGATGTAATGTCCCTTATTGAGACTTTACTTGATTTACCCTTAAATTCCCACTAGGGTTTGGATTGTGCCTGGAAATGGAAATTTAAATTAGTCTTTGCAATGTCTCTTACTAGGAGGCTACCATTTTCCAATGATTACCATACATCACTATGCATTTAAGTCAGATTAAATTAAGAAACAATTAATGGCTTATAATACCTTTGACAACTAACTTGCTTAAGCTCCAATATCTTACTTCTATTTTAATCATCAACCATAAGGAGGATGGGGAATTACTTGTCATAGGGCACTTGGAAACCAATCTACAATTGGGTTCCCTTAAGGCTTCAAGACCCCGTCCATATCCCATCTTGGGATTCACCCACCTTGTGAGGAACTATTCCGCTTGTCCCTAACAAAACCAACCTATTGTCTTAAGGGGCAATAGTGAAGGATTAGGTTATGAATATACTAATATCTCATACATACATACAAAATATAATTGATATATTGTAATGTCCCCTTTCAAAAATTCAATTTAATAATAAACATTAATAAAATTAAAATACAAAAATGAATAAATAAATAATAAATTATAATGTAATGTAAGCTAAGGTTAATGTTATCAAGAACACTAGTAAAGATGAACTGATTAAGGCTAGTTGAGATTAATACTATTGGGATTAGTAAAGCAATGATTGATGTTCAACACCAATTAATAACAGTGACCACTATAAATAATAATAAATAATATTGATGATGGATGGGTCAGTATCTTAACTAATATCACCAAAGACTATGATAAACACCAGCAATCAGAGGTCATCATACTTAACATGAGCTATGGAAGCGGAGGAATGTAGGAGCCCGTCAAATTATATGCAGGTCAATATTACAGAATAGTAATAAGCGGCAATTGGCTGGGGCTCCTACGATTACAAAAATAATCTTGCAATATATAAATATGACGAATGATATAGGCATCGGAATATTTATTTATATTGGGTGATTAAGGTTCTAAAATAGTATCTTGTGTGTCAAATATTTGGCGAAGCTGTTGAATATGAAATGATTGGAACCAATAACATATGTTGGCGGAAGAAATATATCAGACGTATCAAGATATAATGAACACCAATAATACTTGGATAATCTATTACATCCCCTAGTGATATGGAAAGGAGCTCAAAGACCAAATCGATAAAGTCTACAAAATACCTAGAACCGCCACCTTGGATTATAACAACTATTAAGACCAATGATTAAAGTCAAAGACATAACGATCAGCCAGATGTTCAAGAGATGCGACCTTTGGTATTCCAAGATATATAATATCAGGTCTATTATCAAAAGAATGGGGAGACATAGATTAGATAGAAAGACATTGATTGAGGAAATTAGCCCCTATTGGTTTACTGGAAAACATTGTATAATGAAAAGTGTATGCTGTAGCTTATCTTTGATTCAATACGGTTTCAAAGAATATTATATTGGAAGCTTTTAAGAATAAGTGACCAATATATGGTCCAATAAATATACTGTAGTGTTGGTACCAATTTATAATTATGGCATCGAAGGATATAGATTATTAGTTATAATTGGTACTGATCGATGAAGATGATAAATGAATAGGAGATTATATAATATATCCGAGGAAGACTCTAGAAAGGAATATACACATATATGGAAATGAATCATATTATGATGTTGGCAAGCATCATATATCAGAGAAGCATGCTGTAATTAATATACGAATAAATTCTGATCTAAAGAAATATTATATCTGCTTAATATTAGTAATAAGGGGCCAATAAATGGACCAATATATATATATATATATATATATATATATATATATATATATATATATATATATATATGTATGTATATATATACATGTATATACATATTACATGTATATCTAATAATAATAATGAAATTAGAATCATCTATATGTTATATTATACTTTACACACACACACACAGATATATATATATATATAATCGAAATAGTATTATACTTAATAAATATATACATAGCCTATTTCTTAATCTTTCGGTAATGCCATTGGAAGGGTAGGTTGGTTTGTGTAAGGAGAGGTGAGTAATTCCACACCCAAATTAGGTGCCTCCCAAGTGGTGGTATTGATGGATGTTCTTGAAACCCTTGGGCCAAGTGGTGTTATTGACAAGAGTTCATGAAACCCTTGGGTGTAATTATGGAGGTGGTTTCAAGCGCCCTATGACAATAATTCCCCATCCTCCATTAGGGTTAGGAAGGAAGTAAGGTTTAGGTATAAATGTAACAATGCTGAATTGTGCTATAATCAAGTTGACTATCTCTTCATTTAATCTAAGACATAATATTGCATAACAATGTAGAATGATGCATGTTAAACAGGCAGTCCTAGTAGGGGACATTACATATATGATTCTGATTTCACTATTATTAACTAATATAAATAACCAATTATATTAGGGTTTGTCCTCACTACTTCCCTAACCTTACAGAGGACGGTTGAATTACTGTGCTAGGGCACTTGGAAACCATCTACAAGAATGTTCCCTCAAGGTTTTAGGAACACATGTTCATACCGGTGAAACCTGGGGATGCGTCCCCCCAAACCCCGACGCACTCGGTACGGGGACTTGGTGTTCCCAAGCCCCCCCCACCTCTGCCTTCCCATAACTGTTGCGCCGCCGTGATGTGTCTGGAATGCGGGGATGCCTTGACGTCCCTAGGACGTACGGGGGAGTCCCAGGAGTCCCTTGACCGTCTCGGGGATGTCTGGGCGTCCTCTGTTGTCGGCCGGCATCAAAGTGGAAATAAAGTGAAATTTTAATTTTTTTTTTAACTTTTGGTTTTTATAATAGGTTCTATTTGAACCCTAAAAAGAGGTGGCTCCCATTTTGGGCCCTCTAAGCCTTCATAAGCCCCACTAAAATTCATTTTTATCTCACATTTGGATTTCAACTTGTTTGCTACAGCTGAGAGAGAAGAGTGAAAAGGAGTGCAAAGAGTGATTAGAGAGTGATTGGAGGAGTGCAAGAAGGGATTGCAAGGAAAGAGGAGCTAGAAGGAGAAGAGGAGGAAGATTCTTCACCTTCCTTGAAGAGATCAATCAAGCACAAGGTATGGTTTTTAGAATTTTTTTGTTTTATTTTCTTATTTTTATTTCTAAAACTAAAAGTAAACTTTAAATTTCAAGCTCTTTTGAAATGTTTAATGCATTGTTGTTTCTTTTTCATTGTTTCTTGTTGAAAGTGTTTTATTTTTGTTGTTTGAAATTTCTTGTGTTTTCAATTTTGTAACTTGTTTTTTGTTATTTGAATTTCTAAATTAGGTCGAAACTTCAAACTAGGTCCTTAATAATTTATTTTTTATTTTTTTAATATTACTAATTAGGCTGAAATTTTTTCATTTTGTGAAGTGCAGTGTCAAAATGGCCTCTCATAGTCATGATATCGGTGGAGATGAGATGAAAATTAATTCTAAGGGTGCAAGTCTATCAGAGTATGAACTTGAGCATAAGGCAAGTGACCGTGGGGCTGATCCAGATGCCCAATCTAGTTATGTTGCTAGTGGACCAGCTATAGATTGCCCCTCTCAGACTTTGATAGAGTTTGCTAGGGGTCCTTATGATCAGAAGTCTCCTCTCAAACAATTTGCAATAAGAGTATCAACCCCAATGCCAAGTGGTGGCACAAGAAAATGGAAATGCAATTTTTGTGGTGTAGAATGGTTTGGGAGCATCAGTAGAGTTAATGCACACTTGCTCTTTTGAATAGGATATGGTGTGAGTGCATGTCAATTTTTTATGGATGCTAAAATGTCAAGTATAGAATTTTGATAAACAAGCTTTGGGGTATTCTTGATGATAGTGCAGTTCTAGTGCCTACTACTTTGGCTGCTAGGCAACAGGTTCACGCAATTCAGTAGTCACAGGGGCAACAACATACTTCTACTTGTATCATGCATGAGAGGGTAGGAACTATGTCAGAATCAGCTTCAAGACTTTCTTCCATTCAGAGTTCAGCAAGGGGAAACACAAGGTAGGAAGCACAAGTAATTCCATAGCTGATTTGTTTAATGTGCATGTGAAGAATCAAATCGAGGATTCCATTGGCAAGTTCTTCTTTGCCAATGGCATACCATTGCATGTAGCTCAATGTCCTCATTATAAGGAGATGATGTCCATGTTGGCAGGGGGGCATCATTTGTGCCACCAGGTGAGCACAAATTGAGGACCACGATCTTGGATAACTAGTATAACAAGATTAGTGTTTTGGAGTAGATGAAGGCATGGCAAATAGAGTTTAGATGCAACATTGTTATGGATGGGTGGACGGACATTAGCCATCGTCCACTCATCAACATCATGGTTACATGCACAAAGGGTCCATACTTTTTGAGGGCAGCTGATTGTTTAGGGCATCGCAAAGATGCTGATTTTCAGTTTCACGTCCTTAGGGAGGCTATTGAGGAGGTTGGGCCACAATACGTGGTCCAAGTAGTGACAGATGCAACACATGTGTGCAAAGCTGCAAGGAAGCTTGTTGAGGCATCCTATAGACATATTTTGTGTACTCCATGTTGTGTGCATGCCATGAACAATGCACTCAAGGACATGGGGAAGATTGACTGATTAGAGGAGTGGTCAATGATGCGAGAGATGTGCAAATGTTTATCTGCAACCACCATACTTCACATGCACTCTTCAGGAGCTTCATGAAGGAGTTCTTGAAAGAATGCATCGTATTACATTCTCTTGGAAAGAATGCTTGAGTTGGAAGAGCCACTACAACTCATGGTTATGACACAAGAATGGAATTGGTGGGTTGAGGCCAAGACAGAGCAGGGGAAGAGGGTGAAGGAGACAGTGAAGAGTGATCAATTTTGGAGTGATGCAAAATACATAATCTCCATCATTACTCCGGTTTTCCAGGTGATTAGATATGGTGATCGGGATGCACCTACCCTTGGAGAGGTGTATGAGTGCACCGATTCTATGCTTGGCCAGATGAGGGTTGTTGTGCAAGAGAACCCCACTTTAGCATTCTACAATGAGCACATTTAGCCAATCATTCAGCGTAGATGGGACAAGCTGGACACTCCTTTGCACATGGTTGCTTATGCATTGAATCCTAAGTAGTACATGGCTAGGCCTGGTAGAGTTACACCACTTTAGGATGATGAGGTGAAGGCATGGTTCTTTAGGTGCATTGCTAAGGTGTATGATGCTAATACTGCTGGGGAGATTTTCTCTGAGTGGACGAAATTGGCACTCTTACAGGTAATTGGTAATTCAATATTCTTTCTTTACCTTTTAGACTTTAGTTTTACTATTGGGTATGTTTATGTTACTATGTTGAATGTTCAATGGTTTTGGTTCATGATGAATTTTGCTATTACAAGTTACTCGGATGCAACAAAGATGTATATTAAAACTATAGCACAAAAGCATCAAATTTTGTGGTGGAAATGTCATGGATTACAGAGGTCACAGATTACCACACTGGCCATTCAATTGCTATCTTAGGTTTCTGCTTCTTTAGCTGCGGAGAGGAACCGACTTATAGCTTCATCCACTTTATTAAGAGGAACAAACTTACCTGTAAGAGAGTGGAGAAGCTAGTTGCTTTACACAGTGCCTTGCGTATCATGGACCGCAGGGCACGCGTGTACAAGGAGAGCCCAACAACACAATGGGATGTAGAGCTAGAGGAACCATCTCAGATTGACGACAAGACTGCAACAAACAAAAATGTAGGGCTGGTTGGTGTTCCTTTGGTGGATCTTGACCGTGAGGAGTCTAGTAGTTCCAATGCTAAGGACTTTGGCTTGGGGGATGATTATAGGCCTCCCTGCACTACATTTTGACATGATTTTGTACTCGTTTTGATATCAACCATGATTCATATTATGCTACTCATTGTAATCATCTTTATGATATTTGATAGAAGTGAACTAATATAAATCAGAATGTTCCATTTGCTCATAATTTGAATTTCTATTTGAATGTTACAACTTACCATTGGGTATGTACTATGTTACCATGTTGAATGTTCAATGGTTTTGGTTTGTGTTGCAATTTTGCTATGTTCAAGTATTTCAATTTGGTATGTTATATTGAGACATCATTTCATAACTAGCATTTCAAGTTCTATATATATAGTACACAAAATCCCCCCCCCGCTGTCCCAAAATTGAGGCCCTTTGTTGCCTCGTACCGGAAACTCGTCTTGGCATCCCTCAATGCTGGTGTTACATTGGTTCATATCTATCCCAAGATTTCTCTCTCAAGGCTTTAGAAATACATGTCCTTACCCCATCTTGTGACTTACCTATCTTGTGAGGAATTACTTTGCCTCTCCCTACACAACCCCCTATCCTTACCAAGGCATTTGTGGAAGACTGAATTCTAGTTGTGAGCAGAGAAAACCTAACTTGTTCGGAACAAGCGTAGATATTCAAACATTAGCCTAACAACATATTCCTAGCATATAGTAAAAACAATTTGCAAAGACACCTCAGATAGAGCTTAACGGGATCACCCTGTCACCGTTCGATTTGCTCTCGATTTAGGGATGTGGGTGTGTTCTCGAAACACTTGGAGCATGTCCCTAATGCAAATTAGGAAGGTTTAGGAATCAATCAGAGACCATGAGAACCCCATAGTGGCACAGAATCAGGTACATAACACTTGATTTGCCCCTAGAGCCCCAAGGAGCCTAATGAAGCTAAAATGTAGATTAAGCTAAGAATGATTATGCTAGATTGATTTTATCCAAATGATAGATGTGAGATGATGCAAATGCTATGCAAAACAATGAAATAAACTAGGTTAATCCATTAATGCTAAGCTAAGATGTGAGTTAGAAAGCTTAGAAATGAACTAAATCTAACAATTATGATTTAAACTATGATGATCTAGAAGTAAATTAGCATGACAACACTACTTAATATGATTATGTGAATTGGTGTTTTGCTCTTGGAAGTGAGGGTATTTATAGGATTTGAGGAAGGGCTTGGGTTAGGAAATGGAGTTAGGGTCAGAGTCAGGCTTAGGGGTTGAGTTAGAGGTATGGTCAAGGAGATGAGGGTTAAGGGTTGCTCACACATGTGTGAGCAACACTAGGGAAGTGTGCCTAGGGAACCAAGGTGGAAGAGGAGACATGGGCTTCATTATGAGGTTGTAAGAGCCTTAATGAGGGTGTAAGGAGCCATTAATGAGTCTGCAAGGCTCATTAATGAGGGGGTTTGACCAAAAGTCAAAGGAGGGTGGTTTAGACTAAGAGGGTTAGGAGTCACCCTCTAAGTAGGTTTAGGATGTGCTTAGGAAAGGTTAGATAGGTTTAGGGTTTTCTATAAGATTCTAGGGTTTTCTATAAGATTCTAGGGTTTTAGGCTTTAAATAAATATTTAATTTATTTAAGGATTGTGACATTATTTATTAACTAATGATTAATAAATAGGGGGGAAAATCATTCAAATTTGATTTAAATGCTTTTGGGAGGGATTCTTTAATTAAAAAGGAGAAATGATAATGACAATAAAAACTAATTAATTAAATAAATAATTAATTAATAAATGATGATGTCATCAGGGGTTTCTGCAAAATAAAATATTCTTATTTGGCAAAGGCATTTTAGGTGTCTACACTAGTATTATGCATATATTCCAAGACCATTATGTATGTATTTGAATTTGCTGTGTATTCCATTCCTTATTTAATCCCATCTACCCCCTTTCGTCGAATGAACCTTCTTCCCTTTTATATCTCTCAATGTGAGGGAGAGAGAGGTCACACCTTTTTATCACAAATGCCCTTTGGCAAGAGACACAATCTTTCACCATTAGCACCCTTGAAAGAGTGCACCTCTTTATTATTTCTGCTCTTTGAAAGGGGCACAACTATTCATCCTTGTCATCTTTTAAAAATAATTATTTATTTATATTTCCTCAAGTCACTTATATTTTTCCTCTCCATTTCCCTAAGTTGATGATTTATTCCTTCCTTTTATGCCTTTAATTCTCCAATAATCATAGCTCTTTGTTTCATGTCTTTTGACCATTCATTAAACTTAATTAAATTTATATTTTATATATATATTTTTTTATTTTAATTTATTATTATTTTTTAATTCTATTTCAACAAGGGGACATTACACCAGACTGATTTGAAATCAATGGCCAATGTAATTCAAATGAAACTCTAATTAGGGTTTGTTACAACCACCACTTACAAATATTTATTGCCATCCAATGAGATGATTCCAAAATCTTTTGAGGACGAACCAATGAGAAAACTGCTTGTAGTATAATTAAGTGCCTTCCACATGTTGACTTGTGAATGAGTCAGGTTGGACAAATTTGGACATGTTGACTTGGGATACCTTGATTAACTGAAGACAAGCGGGTGCCACCTCAGCTTGCATGGTTCTCAAAATTTTTTCATTTCATCTTTTATTTCAACTCCACTTCTTTACCATCATAAAGAAGTCTTTGCATATCTAGCAATATCTCTTGATACTCAACACTATTTGACCTTTGATTGATTGCGATGGTTCATAATCCCAAATTGCTTCATCTTCATGAGTTTTCTTCTTCACTTTATCCTTCATCATTTTGAAAATATTCTCCATGAATTGTTCTTGAAATTGCTCGTCTTGACATCTTGACCTTTTTGTAATAATTGGGTCCTTAATATTGATCTTGTTGGAAATCCAAGATTAATAGCATTCTCCATTTGTAGAATTATCCATCTTTTTACATCTTGTATTCCTTGTCAAAGTGTGAGTCTTGTCTCGAACTTGCTTTGAATCTTCTAAGTTGTCTTGTTGAATGTGAATCATCCATATTGTTGAAGTTGTGGAAGGCCTCCTTGTAATTGTAATCCTTCTTTGTGTGATGTTGATCTTCTTGTTGTCTTGAAATCTCCTTCATGTCGATTCTAGGTTTCCTTCAAGTTGTAATGTCTTCTTTGTCTTCTTCCTTGGATATCTTGATCTTGTCTCACATCCTTATTGATTCTTCTGCTTCCTTGCATCAATCCACTCCCTTGACCAGCATCATTCCTACAAGAAAAAGAAAATCTTAGATTAAAGTGATGAATTAATAATGAAATGCAAAGGAATGACAAAACAATCTTTCAAGTATTGGAACTTTGATCTTTTGAATTGGACTTGCATTTACATTTGGATTCCTTGATTTGGATTGGGAATCTGAATTTATCCCTCTCATTGACTTGAAAACCTCCTTTGTAATTCTTATGGCAGATCTGGAAATCCACTTTTTAATTCTGATTTTTGCTTCCTTTAATTCTGGAAATTCTCTTCTTGATCTGCTAGGATTTGTCTTGATTCTAGGAAATTTGCTCTTAATTTCACAAAGTCACATCTCTGCCTCTTGATCTGATTTATGTCCTTGCAGGGAAATTTGCATTCGTCAGCTCTTAAATTTGATTTGATTCTGCACTTTCATCTAGGAATTCATCCTTCTTTGGTCTGATCTTTTTGAAATCTTCTTCAATTCTGATTGACTTTCATATCTCTGCTAACATTTTATGCCCTTGTCTTGATTTAATTTACCTTTGAATCCGCTCTTAAATTTGATTTTATTTTGTACTTTGATTCTGAAAATTCAACTTTTGATCTGCCAATTCGCCATCCTCTTCTTGAAATTCTCATCTCATGTCACCCTGGATCAGATCAAGTCGCCTTGCATCTGATTGTGTCTTTGATCTACTCTGCTGCAATCTAATTGTAAGTTAATTTGATTTTGATTGCAAAATGATTTTGTTATCCCTCCGTTATAAGCCTTCATGCAACATTTAACACCTAACAATGGGGGGTCGGCCAAGTTTAAACTTACTTCATTTCCCTCCACAAAACTTAAAAAATTGTTTTTAATTTCATCCATATCAGGTTGCGGCCCCCTTTATTCTTGAAATCTGCTTTGTTTGGAAGGTATAAATACAAGTTTGGGTGCTCATCCCAAAGCTCATCTCACACTTGCACATTCAAAAGAAGTTCTGCTCCTCAATTCTTCCCTTAAATTTGCTTCTGTTATGATTCACTTTTGCCATGTCTTTATCCCCTTTTTATACATTGCTCAATGAACGAATTCCAACTTTATAAGGCTGACCTTTATTATGCATTTGATTTTTTGTTTCAAACTTGCAGATGCCAGCCAGCCTATGCTTATGTTTTTCCATTTTTCATTCCTTTTCTTCTTGGGCCGGTTTTGCATGTTGAGCTGGAAATACTGGGCGCATTTCCATGTAGCTGGAAATCCTCCCTAAAGGTGAGCCGGTTTGAGCATACAAGCTGGAAATGATCAAAATGCTTGAGCACAATTCCAAATAGGAACTGTAAATGATGTCAAGTTGGGCACATATTCACCACCACGCTGGAAATGAATTCATGTTTTGAGTGCAAATGCTAAGGCAAGCTGAAAATGACTTGATCTTGAGGGTACATTCTAGCCTTGGAGCTGGAAATGGTGTCCTGCAATTTCCCATTTTTGAAGCTTGAAATTGACTTTTTGATCACATAATTCCTTAAGGCTTAACATTCAATCTTCATTTTTCCTTACATTTCACCCTTTTACCTTGAATTTCATCCTTTTCTTAGGGCGGGTTTGAGAGGGCAAGCTGGAAATGATTAAGAACCTTTGTTCTTCACTTGAAATTCATTTGGATTTTGCATTTTCAATCAAGGATTTTCATTTCTCCATTCAAGAATTCCTTATCTGCTTAAGGATCTTCACTTTTATCTTTTGGACTTCAACTTGCTAACAAGAAGCCTCAATTTCATTCATTGGAGTCCTTGACAAAGATCTTTTCATTTTCCATTTTGAACTCCTTGAATCTTTTCAATTTTCTCCTTTGCATCTATAGGGTGGGTTTCTAACATGGAGCTGGAAATGTATTTCAAAGGGGAGTGCGTTGGCAAGGTGGAGCTGGAAATGGTCAAAATGCTTGGGCGCAAATCCACATAGGAGCTGGAAATGACTTGTTTCTTGAGTGCAAACTCAGTTTTTAAGTGGAAATCCTTCATAATTTGGGCACAAATGAGAGGATGAGCTGGAAATAGACAAGCTTTCCCTCCTTTTCATTTGAAACTTACTTGAATTCCTTGCATTCTTTATAAGGACTTAGAATTTTCACTAACCTTCCCTTAGCAAACTTGAACTTCGATTTCCTCTTAGCATTTCCATCTTTAATTTGAATTGTGATTTTCAAATTCCACCTTTGGCATCCTGATTCTATGATAACATTTTGACATCACCTTGCAACTTGACAACATTTCACACCATTTTTACAACTTTTTATACTTGTGAGATTTTCACAACTTCACCCTCAATTTCCAACTATGGCAATCACAACTTTCCTCACTTCTCCATACCTGTTTTAGTAAATGATCAAAAACTCCCCCCAGACTTGACAAAACACTATGAGCTTTTGTACTTCTTTTGACCTTTTCAAACATCACCCCATTGCAAATGGGGACTCCCTACATTTTTGCCCACTTGGTTGTTTGCTTTTGAGTTCCTGGTAGTTTTGGCTTAGTTTCCCAAGGTTCCTGGTGATTGAATTGGCTTTGATGATTTATACTAAGTTTGGAATGGAGTATCATCAGACTTTGGTTCTAAAAAGGAAAGTTTTGTGAGGGATACTGAATTTGGTCAAGTATGAAGAGGAAATTGATCTTTAAAAAAGAATGCTAGTAAAATTTTGAGTGTTTTGATGAACTTACTATTTTTGGAAATTTCTATTTTTAGTAAATTTCATTGTGTCCCCGATTGGTCTAATTTTGACTTTGGAAGAACGTACTATTTTTAGTTTCACTATGGCCCAGTTTGGCCTAATCTTGTGTTTTAACAAACTTACTATTTTAAGTTTATTTTTGCTAGGTCTATTTTTGGCAACAAATGAGCACTGATAGAGGAATAAGCAGATGGTATCCAGTTCTAAATTTGGAGGAATGATCAGTTAGGGTAGTTGATCCAAATTTCACTAAGTTTGAGAAAATCCTTGATCTTTTTTAAGAAGTGCCCAAAAGAGGAAAAAACATGAAAAATGTTGAAATTTCACTAAGTCTGGAGAAAATCCTTCGCCATCCCAAATTAGTGTCCAAGAGGGGGAGTTTTCTAAAGTACAAGGAATTCTTCAAAGTTGGAAAATCCTCGTCCCTGCCTCATTTGTGCCCAAGGTGGCATGAAAACCCAAAATTTTGCTATGAAAAAAGTTCTTTGACCCCCTCTAGATGTGCCCAAAGTTGAAGAACATGAAGAATGCAAAAATGGCTAAGTGCTCAAATTCTCCTCCAAGCCTCAAGAGCACTAATTCACCCATGCCAAGGATTTTCTTTAACATCCAAAAATTCCCCTCATGGCCAAAATGCGCCCATGGGCGTGGATTCTGTCGGTGGAAGAAATTGTTTCAAAAATGCAAAAATCCTTTGCCATGCCTCAAGTGCGCCTAGGAATGCAAATCCTCTATAGGCAAGGATTTTTCCAAAACTTCAAAAATCCGCCACTATGTTTCAAGTGCGCCCAAGAGTGCTAATCCTACGTCCTCAAGGAATTTTTCAAAAGGCCAAAGTCCACCCACGTGTCTAATATGCGCTCAAGATAGAAGTTGAAAGGGATAGTTAAAGATTGGCTAAGTATGGAATCCCCCCCTCTATCTAATATGCACCCAAGACCAAGATTGAGTGAAAATGATAAAATTTGACTAAGTGCCAAGCAATCCACTTCTATATTTAACGTGTGCCCAAAATTGAAGCGACTTGGAGATAAATTTTAATGCCAAAATAGTATATTTTAAGAGCAATAAAGATGGTGTGACACATGAGGCCAAACTAAAGTGATTTTTAGCAACATGTAGGATGACAAGTAAGATTCCCTCCTGAATAGAAACTTGAGAGATGTTTTGGAGAACATTAATGCAGTTGCTAAAATTAGCCTAGTGCCCACTTAGCAGCTAGTGGGCAAATTTTCTATATAAGAAAGGGTTTCATTTCATTTCTCACACAACGAGTGAAGAATTCGAGGCAAGAGTGTGAGTTTTGAGGAAGAGAAACAATTTGTGGTGAATTTTAAAAAGTCAAGAAGTTTTCTTTGAAGTTAAAAATCATTCCAAGTCTTGTGTTAATTATTTTTTTTCTTGTATGAAGTAGATGGCAGAATCTAGAGGATCAAGCTTGTTAAGGCAGACTCTCATCAAGAATGAGCATAAAGGATTTTTTCCAGAATCAAGGATTATATCAAAGTGGAAAGAAGTTGGCGACACCAACTTAGGAGGTCTCAACTTGGATAAATTCAACAGAAGAATGTATGGCCATAAAGAATATTCTCCATCATTCCTGGCCAAGAAGATGATCAGAAGTGGAATTGTGGCGGCAGTTGGTTTCTTTCTTGCTATCTAGTGCCCAAAGTTGATTGTGGAATGTGCAAAGTATTATAATTCAGAGCAGAGGGTAGTTCAGGCTCCAGATGGCAAGTTGTTGATGAATTTCACTCTAGAAGCAATTGTTGAAGCTATTGGAATTCCAACTTATCAAGTCCATGGTGTACAAAACGAAGGAGAGGTTACTAAGGGTCCACAATGCTGGAATTGACAATTTTAGCAGAAGTCATCAATCGTAAGTGGTTATAGAAGCCCAAGCGGCTTGTCAAGATGGACTTCAAGTAGGATATAGTGACCTTGTAATGTTACTGAGCATAATGATGGGATGTCCACAGTCGTGCCTCTCTGAGCCATGTATCTTCTATTTCATTGAAGAAGTGATAGATGGAGTCAAGGCTGTGGAGTAGTCGAGACTAATCGGTGACAACTTGGATGAAAAACTAAGGAATTTGGAGCAATCCAAGACTTTATATGAGCTCCTATGTTGTATACATGTTAGCAAGGATAACCAAATATGAAGGACAAAGATGTAGGGGAGCTGTAGGATGTGGTCCAACCCAATTAAAGGTGCACAAATGTTATCCTCAACTGTACTTGGATCATAAGGCCAATTACCTAAGAGCCAATGATGCCTTTGCTATGCATATTGTCAGATCTCTTCAGGATGGCTTTCACACTGTTATCACAAGAATCAACGAAGTTGGTCGAGAAACATGGCTTATGATTTATCCAATTCCCTACGTTCTCATATATTTGATTATAGGGATTCTCTTCTCATCTCTACAGGCTTCGAAATATCTAATTGATAAAATGGTGCTGTTAGAAGTCACAAGGCAGTTGACAACATATGATAAAATCCAGAAGAAGAAGATTAAAGGTGGAATTGAATTCCCAATCATCATGGGAATTTCTAATGAAGTATGTCCGTCACTCACAACAACTGAAAATTCAGCAGAGGTATTACAATTCTATCATCTATCATTTCATACAAGAAGATTAGATTTTGATCCCTATGATAGAATAAGGATCATGGCTAGCAAAAAATACAAACACTTGAAGATTATTGGGCCGATGCCAAGGATGACTATGAAGTGAGGAAGAGGATGTATTCCAGGATACCACTCAAAATGATTAGAATATGTAGAGTCCTTCCAGTGCCAGATCATGTGGAAGATGATTCAAATGTGATTCAACTTGAATTTGAAAAAGAGAAACAAGTCCATTTTGCCACCTGATTGGTCTTGAATTGAAGTTATAGATCTTGATTTATTATCTAGTCTTGTCACAAAATTCACAAGATGGTGGGTGGAGCGTTAGGCCAACAAATTGAAGATGAAGAATGTCCTCTTGACTTATGACCTAATGGGAGATCAAGAGCCATTAGAGCGTAGATCGGGAGATGATGAGTAGTTAGTGTTTTAGGTGACTCTACAACACCCCCAGGATCAAATGAAAGACCAAGATAACTTCCACAAGAGAATGGCAAGACAATTGCATTAAGATGCAAGAATGATATTTTTTTTTCTATTAAGATAGTTCATCAAAATAGAAACATATTGAGGCTGTTCCAAGTTTGTGCAAAACCAAAACCAACTAACCAACCCCATTAATAGTTACAGTTACAAAATTGGGGGAGGGATCCTGTGCATATGAACTGACAACTAACTATTGCATGCTTTCTACAAGTATATATTTTCCTTTACAAGTATATATTTCCCTTTACAGTGTGTTTTGCTTTATACATATATATTTTGCTCAAAAGAGAGCAGTAAATAAAACTAGTTCCATCCATCCTCTTGATCGGGAATGAGGCCCTGATAACAGGAAGGAGCATCTGCATCAACCCCAGATTCAACATTGGATTCACTATTCCAGCCTCTACTATCTTCAGTCGCTTTCTGAGTGGTACCATCTGTGCCTTGTTCTATGTTCATATGACATTCTTCAAGCAGCTTATTTAGATCTTCAATCTTGGACTGAGTAAGGAAGCTTTGATATGTATTGATGTATTGAGCAACTTTCACTTCATTTTTGAAGATTGTCAGGGAGCCTTCTTGGACCAATTTCATGAACTTGGTTTTTGGAATATTTAGAATCAGTGAGACCTGTGACATTATAGAAAAATGTGTGAGTTTAGGATTAAACTTAGTAAGCCTCTCTTTTTGAAAAATCTCTCTATTTCTGTCCTTCCAAAGCAGCCATAGAATTTCATCAGTTAGGACAAACCAAAACCTATTCAATTGAAAGCCAAACATTTAAACATATCTAGCAAGAATTTAAACCTGGCTTATAGTTCCACACAATTGGAGCACCATGAAAAATAGACCATACTTTTCTAGCATAGACACAATAAAAAAACAAGTGTTCAAAACTCTATTACACAGATCACAAACAATAGGCTCAACACCAATAGAGGATAGGGCAGAACCCACAACAAGCTTCTTAATAAGTAATAACCACCGAAAAATAGACCTTTTTAGGTTCAAAGGGACCTTTCCAAAAATACTCAGAGAAGAATTGCCAATTCGAGAAGGGACAGTCAAAACCCCAATATTGGGACACACACATGAGGACAAAAGAGTCATTTTTAAGCAAATTCTATAGCTGTTTGGTGGAGGCTTCCATAATTAAAGTGCCATCCCTCCATTTTATTTGTTTGCAATAAGTGTCAATATCCATTATCTTACCAGTTGAAGCTCTATTGATCACTTTAGAAATAAGGGTGAAGGTTTTATTCTGAGAAGGGGGGATGTCATATTTGCTACTAATCTCATCCCACGACCTTGGCCAATTATCAACCAGCAGATCACTAATACAAGGGATGCCTTTTTGATTCCATTTCTTAGTAGAGCAGCTCTGGGTCAAAGCAAGAGGCTTGTCATTTAGGTATAACCCCCACCAGATGGATTTGTTTGTAACCGTGTATTTAGGGGGTCCCCCAATAGCTCCCCTAGAGGCAATAAACCCCCTCATCCGAGACCATGCTTTCCAGAAGGAATTGAACACACATGTTCCAAATATTTTCATTTTGAACTCCCCCATTATGATGTCACGCATGGGATATCCTTCCACTGCTTACCTTTCTTGATCACTGATCTTTCAATATTGGTTCTGATTAAAACTTTCCAAGGTTCATTCCCCCATAGAGCCTTATAAATCCATTTGGAGGCAAGAGCCACCCCATGACCTTTAATATCTTTTAATCCCAAGCCTCCTAGGCAGGCAACACCACTCCCAAGTGACAAAATGTCTTCTCTTAGAACTAGTCCCATATGACCAAAGGAAGTCCCTGAGAATCTTTTCAAGCATGTTAATCTGGTATTTGACAAATAGCCAAGTAGAGGCAAAGTACAAGTCATGAGAGGAAAGCACTTTTTGAACAACCTGCACCCTCCCAACCAAAGATAAAGAGTGAGTTTGCCATTTAAGATGTTTTCTATTCAATTTCTCATAAATCCATCCCCACATATTACTAATAGAAGGCTCAACAACAAAGGGAATACCAAGATATCTCACAATTTTATTCGGACCAGCCCAAAGTCACCCCATATTAACCAACCACTCTGGAGATACCTCAGACCATCCCATGATAGTGGACTTGTGAGGAGCCACTTTAGCTGCTGATGCCAAACAAAAAAGATTGTCTTTCTAAAGCATTGGTGAAGTTGGAAACAAAAAGTTCAAGAAAAAGGGAAGTATCATTTGCAAACTGAGCACTAATCAACTCCTTAGAATTGGGAAGGGTGATACCCTTAACTGGGGGGCCAAGACAATTAGCTCTAAGAATATAAAAAAAAGGCATCTGCAGGAATAATAAAGAGGGAAGGAGCAAAGGGACAACCCTGCCTGATAGATCTCTGAAGAGGGATGGGGTCAAAGATCTCTCCATTCACATCTATTACAGTGGATGAGTCCTTGAAAAGAATACTAATCCATTTGTAGACGTAATTGGGGAATCCAAAAGCCTTTAGTATACCAATGATAAACTGCCATTCCACTCTATCATACGCCTTCTCAAAGTCTAGCAAAACCATAGCCACATTCTGCCCATCAATTTTTGCCCAATGCATAGCCTCCCAACTGGTAATCAAGTTCTCCAAGATATATCTTCCCTTGATAAATCCTGTCTGGGTAACTGAAACAAAATTCGTAATAATATCAGCAATCCTTCTGGCTAACACCTTTGCAATAATTTTGTAAGATAGGTTCAAAAGAGTAATGGGTCTCCAATTCTTGACTAAAGTCTTATCCCCGGCCTTGGGAAGCAATTTGATGATTCCTCTATTGATATTTGTCCCCAAAGAACCTTGAACAAATGCATCTTCATAAAAGGCCAAGAGTTCAATGCCAATCCATTCAATATTTTCTTTGTAGAATTCTGCAAGAAGACCATCTAACCCAGACGATTTCCCATTAGCCATAGAGCCAATAGCATCATTAGTTTCATCTAGTGAAATGTATTTATTTAATCTATCAACCTCACAGGTAGATAATTTCTTTGGGACCAACTTTAGACAATTATTCATTGCTTCCTAATTCTCAACACCATGCTCTGAGGAGAATAGTCCAAAATAAAATTGGAAGAAAGCATCTTTGATTGTGTTAGGATCATTAGTATGTCTCCCATCTAACTAAATTTCTTCAATACATTCTCTCTTCTTTTTAGCCTTGATAATGTTAAAGAAGTATTTGGAGCCTTTATCCCCTTCAACCAGTTCATCCTGGCTCTAATCTTCTGACCTTGAGTTCTGTATCTTTGAAACACCCTTAATTGATGTTTAATTGAAACAAGTTGTTCAAGATTAGGGTCCACACCTTTCATCTGTAACTCCTTAGTATCATTAAGTCTGTTCTGCAAAAAGATTCTTTTCTATTCCTATTTATGGCAAGCTTCTTACCAACAATTTGATAAACCTTCCTCTAGGCATCAACCAGATAGTCCCATTGCTCTTGGGGTCTGAGATGCTGAGTACAAATTTTGAAGAGACAAGACACCATCCTAATCGCATCTCGAGTGTCAGATTCCTTCAGAAGGGAAGAATTGAGCTTAAAGACGTTACGAGGAGGTCTGGGAGTAGAAGTGGAGTCAAGATCAAAGGAAATGGGAGCTGAGATGGGGGAGTGGTTTGAGATAGAGGCAGGGAAAACATTCATAGGGGAGTGGCCACCTCGAGAGGCAAATGAGAAAAAGGAGGAATCACCATAAAACCTATCAAGTTTGCAGTACACTCTATGCTTCCCACTTTGATTGTTGCACCATGTGTACCAAATGTCTGCATACTCCTTTTGTTCCAGGGGGTCAATTAACTTGAATAAGGCTGATACGAATAAAAAGGGAGATGAAAATGATGTTTCGGCATGCATAGAAAATACTTATGAGAAACCCTTGTATAAAGCAGTGGTGGTGGAGGCTTTTGTGCTGTTGTATCCTCCGACATCATGTTTTAATGGATTTTTCGGTAGAAAAGATCTTGCAGGAGGCCTAAGAGGAGTGGGAAGGACCGCAACCGATGGAGATAGACGAGGAGAGGGAGAAAATGACGGGTCTGGAGGAAGCGATGGTAGGTCTTCGTCTTCCCCTGGTTTGAAAACACACTCTCTTTCGCCCGATGAAGACATGGTTAAGGCTATTAGGGAAGAACAAAATCGCTTGAAGAGCATTGCAATTTTTTTCGTTTGTCTTGATTAGGACTCTTTGCCTTCTCGAATTTTTTTTGATGAATGGTTGGCTTCTGTTTGGGGCAAAAAACGAGGTATTTATGTTAATTTTTGCAAGATGATTCAAAAGGGGTTGTTTGTAGTTTTTTTCAAAAATCATAACATGCAGGAAAGGGTGGTTAAAAAAGGGTTTTGGAACATTGGACATTCATTATTCCGAGCCTTTCCATGGTCTCCTAAAGGGAACTTCGACCAAGTCATTGCGAGGTCTACCCCCAAATTGGGTAGAAATTAAGAATCTTCAAGTGGAATTTTGGCCATTTATCACTCAAATTCTTAAGCGGCTTGGGTCTGTGCTATAGATTGAGGAATCTAGGGTTACCTTGCCTCATATGAACGCAAGAGTCCTCATAGCCCTTACACCAAAGGTTGAATTTCTAGAGATTATCGCACTTAACATTGAAAATGAGAAGTATTCATGGGAGCTCACCCTACTAGGGAATCTGAATGCGTATTTCCATTGTAAACTCAATGGTCACACAAGAAGGGAATGCCCATCTATAAAAAAACTCACAGAATGCCAACTTTAAGGTTGCCTCAAACAAAAAATAAGGAAAACAATGCAAAAGATGTGAACCCTATAGATATTCTTCGAAGCAAAGACTGTGGGACTAAGACTCCGGCCAACCAAGGAAGTAATTCTGGCTCTGAGAAGCCGTTACCTTCTGGTGAGGCTCCTATGGTGGAGACAATTGATAGTAGTAAATTTGTCACCCTCTCTAACCCCTTTGACGAAGACTTTGATGTTGTTCATGCAATGCCCACTAATCCTCCAATTGATGGAGACAATCCTCTGTCCATAGTCGGGGATAAACCAGCAGACCAACTCGACAACAACAACAAAATAACCCCCACCAGATTGAATGCCCAACAACTGGCTATTGTGTCTATTAATGAAAAAGCTACAAAGATTAAAAGTGATAAACATGCTGTGAGGAGGGAAATAATCCCCTCACTCGAGAACATGCAAGGCATGATAGTAGATAATGAAGAACAATTCACTGAAGTTAGGATAAAAAGGAAAGCTATGGATAGGAACTCCCTCTCCAATAATAGAAAAAATAGAAATGATATCCCGAATTGTTTTAACAGATTGTATAAGAATTAGAAACCCCCTACCAAATAAATTATGATGATGCATATTCATATTTGGAATGTGAGAGGACTTGAAATGCCTGAGAGGAAGTATGCAGTTAGAAGATGGTGCAATAACTTGAAAGAGAAAGACATCATTTGTTTGTAGGAAATCAAAGTGGTGGGGTTCCAAGCCTTTACCATGCTTAAATTCCTTGGGAACAAGCTATATGGCTCCATTCTAACCATGATAGAGGGAAGGGAGGCACTGCTATTCTCATTGGCCCGAAGTGGGCCGATCAAATTTTAGAACATGGTTGCTCCCCATGCCAAAGGGCTTTATGGGTTGCGATTAAGGATAAAGAAAACATAATTGGAATTTGCAACATCTATGCCGCCAATGATTATAGGGATCGAGTTGGTTTGTGGGACTGGTGTTCTTTTGGGCTGTCTAAGGCTTTTTGGATGTTTGTTAGAGACTTTAACATGATGGAATATTGTATGGATAAGCAAGGTGGGTTGAGACATGCTCGGAAAGGAAATGATGCAAGAATGATATTATTGGTAATGGACATAATTAAAATATACATAATAGGCCTGCTTATATAGGCAAGGCAATAAAAGACAATGATAAGGAGTAGATAATTTATCACCTACACAAGGTGGAACCACATGTCCACCAAAGGTGGATCATCCTCCATTATGAAATGAAGTATGTACCATATGATGAAGATGATAATGTGATATGTGCACTAAAGGTGGATCTCACACCTAAAGTGGAATTCTCCTACACCATTTGCTTAATATAGGTGCAGACTCCTAGGTGTCTCAATGAAAAACTACTATGCAATGCATTGTCCTAAGTAAGCTTAAGCAAAGTGTAATTAGGAATATTTAATTACACCACCACCCCCTGTTACGTGCAACTTAGGGGAATGCACTTAAACTCACAATGCAAGATGGGTCTTGGCTACTAGGCCATTTTAGGTACCCATGTACAATATGCAATGCAATACATGAAATGCAATCTCTCATAAAGCGGAGAAAGAGAGAAAACCTTATGGGAAAAACTCTCCTCCAAAAAGAGAGATGAAAACACACAAGATGCATGAATGGATGGAGTACTCAAGGTCCCCCAAGGACTACATACATCATGTATATACAAAGCATTATCCCCCCATAAGAAGGATAGGAGACATGATTTCCCCCCCATAATGAAGAAGCTCCAATGTTGATGAAATGTACTTGCAGACAAAAGATAATCCAATGCCTACAAGAAACATGTCTCCCCTTAGGAAAAAATAAATATATCAAATGATGAAGAAGCCAATCCATGTGCAAATGGAAGGAGGAAGGAAGTCTCCAAGTATGCATCTTTGAAGACTGAATAGGTCTCTTGAAGCTCAAGGAATTCATCACATCATCAAGCTGACCTATGAAATGTGCCAAACCAAGTGAAGGAGAAGAACCAAACATGTCAATCTCCAAAGAAGGTGAAGAAGTATCTCCAACTCCAAGTGTGATGCTATCATCGAAGAGGAGAAACCCCCTCAAATATGTCTCCCAACTTTGCAATATGAGACTCAACAAACAATTCTGAAATGCCATCGAAGTAGTCATCCCACACTGCAAGATCTGAAGCACTATGATCATCCTGCTGAATAGTAGAACTCAAGTCCAAGGAAGCAGGAGGTGGAGGAGTAGAAAGCTCAACACTTGTCTCAAAAACAAAATGATTCAAGTGTCCAAAGTTCTCCAAAGTTCTCACATACATAATTCACCCTTGGTAAAAGGGTGGGTACATCATGAACATCATCATCATCAACAAAATGTGAAAAATACAAGCGTGATGCATGATCAACAACTCCCATAGCTATGACATCTCTAGTCTTCTTGTCCCTAATGTAGACATAACCAAGAGTGAATTCAACAATTTTACCTTGTGCCCCATGAGCAATTTGATAGATACAAAGGAGATTAATGGTCAAGGATGGTACACAAAGAACATCATTAAATGTCCCCTCTCCCATAGGAAGAGAACCTTTTCCACAAACCTTCATGTATTTGTTGTTACCCATCAATATATTAGGAGAATTACAAGGCTCAATAGAAGAAAACATATCCATAGAAGATGCCATATGATGTGAAGCACCTAAATCAAGAAGCTATTTACCTTGCTCAGGATGTGTGGAAGCCATGAGTGCTTGACCTTTCTCTTTATCCTTGGATGATGATGTAGATGTAGAAGGAAAAACTGCCAAATGTGTAGGAGTAGACATTGATGAGGGCAACTTAATATTGTTCTTTTGAAGAATGTGAGCGAGCTCATCAATCTTCTTGCGGAAACATTTATGCTCATCATGTCCTCGCTTTTTACAATATGCACATTTTTCCCTCTTTCTTCTTGACGAATCCTCTCTTGAAGAGGACTTGGATTCAGAAGTATGTTGTGAAGGAGAATCATCATCTTTGTCATGAAGCTTAGGATCCTTATGTTGCTTCTTTCCTTTGCCATTGGAAGCCTTTGGAGTGGAGTCATTTGCAACCAATGCATGGTGCTTTGAAGGCTTCAATTGACCCATGTGTTCTAACTTTGCTTGCTCCCTTGTGAGTTGAGCTGCAAATTCATCAAGAGAAGACATTTTGTATGCACTACCAAGAGCATCCATAGTAGTATAGAATGTAGAAACAAAGATTGAATATTCAGGACCTAGCTTGGAAAGAATAGATAATATCAAAAAGCTCCAATCTAATAGAATTGAACTTAGAGAAAAAGTCTTGAATATTGTCAAAATCTCTAGGATCTAGACCTATAAGCTCATTCTCCAATCTGAATTTTCTCATTCTATCAGGTTTACCAAAGAGTCCCTCCAAGGTTGTCCAAGCATCATGAGGATGTGTGCAAGATGCAATATGATATAGCAAATCAGGAGAGATGGATGATCTAAGAGAGCCAAGTGCTTTATCCCTTCGATCAAACCATTTCCTCCTTTCTGCAATGCTTGTAGGTGGTTCTAAATCTTGCCCAAGAATCATTCTAAGCAATCCAATACTTAACAACTGATTAGAAACAAATTCTTTCCATTCATGATAATTATATGGAGTGAGGATTTTGACCTTTGAAAAGTCCATTATGCAACCAAATAATGACTGAAACAAACTGATAACTCCTTCAAATCACTGATGCAAATCAGAAAACTAAAATCCAAGGATTAACCAAGTGCATATATAGCCCCAAAATGACCTATTTCTGAAAGTGATATCTCCACTCCGCATCATTGAAATTTGATTGTAGATCTAGAAAGTAGACGAAAAATCATGCATTTTAAAAAAAAATCGCACCTGAAAATGTTACCGTATGTGCCCAAATGAAGCTCTAGAAGTTGCAGAATTTAGGAACAAACACAAAGTCATAAAAAAACTGCAAATTATGATTAATCTGGCCACCAAAATCCAAAACTAATAACACCACTAAAAACTTCAAGAAATTCTAGGCCAAATAAAAAATATTGCTCGAAAAAAGGATTAAAAATGAGCAAGATATGGGCAATTGAAGCTGGACAGTAAAACATAAAACTCCAATGATGAAGGTGGAGATTTTAAACCCTCTGATGACGTCATAAATTATGCGATTAAATTTGATGGCCGTATGGAAGTTGCAAGAAAATAGCCTCCTAGCCTTGTTTGACATGTAGATGGGTGTCAATTTTATCCTTGTGAAACTGAGCGCATGGCAAAAAATGCTTGCTGACTGGATATGAGCACTATGCAGGCTGATGTGGCAACTCTACACTTGGCGATTTGTTGAACCAAGAGTTGACTGTGTAGGATCGAAAAGTGTCTTCTTGCAATTGGTTTGTGGATATGGGCGAACTGAAGTGGCGTTGGCTGCACTGGTCGTTGATATGGAGCCTATGTGGAAGTCATATTGATGTGGGTTGGCCGTGTGGCTTCCTGTTATGTTGGGCGACGACCTTTACTGCCACTTGATGGTGAGATTTGCCACTGGGATGACGAGTTGTTATGGAGCACTATTGGCACTCGGGCTATCCGCAGATGAGAAGAAGTTTTGTGGGAATTATCCCACATTCATCGGGAGTGGGAACATCGCCTCCTTTTTATACAAGACCACAAATGGTAAACAAATAGGCAATGATTGGTTGGTATTGTTGGTGCCTCGTGGATTGAGTCTTCTTCGCCGATATAAGATGAAGTCTATGATCCACTTTGTACGGACTATGTATGATGTCGGTGCCGACCACTGTTATATAGACAGAGAATATTCTCTGCGAGAACTGTATTTTGACAAAATCGTACAGTCCAAAGGGCCTCGGCCCAAATATTTTGCCAGACCAATATAATGATAAAAAACTGCAAGAATGAATTAAAAAATGCAGAAAATTAATTTTTTTAATAAAATTGTACTGTAGAGGGGTAGATCGGGCCGTACCACTCAATCTGCCAAAAAATGTTTGCCTCGATTTTGACTTTTGCCAAATATGTGTAAATTTATAGTCAATTTTCACTAAAACAACTTCCCGGACGCAATGGTGATGCCCAAATTGAAAAATTTTGCACCAACAATCAGATCAAGCCAAGATTGCACTTCTTGAGAAGAGGTCTTCACACCTTGAGAGCTTTGATACCACATTAGAGTTTTAGGTGACTCTACAACACCCCCAGGATCAAATGAAAGACCAAGATAACTTCCACAAGAACATGGCTAGACAATTGCATTAAGATGCAAGAATGATGTTATTGATAATGAACATAATTAAAATGTACATAATAGGCCTACTTATATAGGCAAGGCAATAAGAGACAATGATGAGGAGTAGATAAGTTATCACCTACACAAGGTGGAATCACATGTCCACCAAAAGTGGATCATCCTCCATTATGAAATGAAGTATGTGCCATATGATGAGGATGATAATATGATTTGTGCATTAAAGGTGGATTTCACACCTAAAGTGGAATTCTCCTACACCATGTGCTTAATATAGGTGCAGACTCCTAGGTGTCTCAATGACAAACTCCTATGCAATGCATTATCCTAAGTAAGCTTAAGTAAAGTGTAATTAGGAATATTTAATTACACCAACAGATTCAAATGTGATTCAACTTGAATTTGAAAAAGAGAAATAAGTCCATTCAGCCACCTGATTGGTCTGGAATTAAAGTTATAGATCTTGATTTATTATCCAGTCTTGTCATAAAATTCACAAGATGGTGGGTGGAGCGTCAGGTCAACAAATTGAAGATGAAGAATGTCCTCTTGACTTATGACCTAATGGGAGATCAAGAGCCACAAGAGGGTAGATCGAGAGAAACATCAAAGGTTGGAGCAGAAGAAGAAGATCCACTAGAGGGTAGAATGTGGAAAAGGGAAGAATGTTGTTCATGATGTACATGTTGGCATCACTAACCGGTAAGCTCTGTACCGGTCCGAGTGTTGTCATTGATTGGCAAAAGAGGATAGAGATTTGTTGTCTCTATAGAGGGAACTCTTCATCAAGAGAGGCTGTGAAACTGGTCACTACACTAAGCATCAACAATCGGATAATGCACTCTGCAAGGAAGAGAGTATCCTAGCATCAACCAAGGACCGACCTTCAACCGGTATAGACAAGTACAAATAAAAGCATATCCAACTAATGTCTATAACACATCTGGGACAGTGCAACCGGTAATCTGCGCAAAAGGAAGCACACCAAGGACGTGTAACCGGTAAGCCAAGAAAGAAACAGTAGCAGGTCTAAGACTCTTACTTGTTTATAGCATGAAGAACTCAACCGATATATTATAAGACTCCGGTATGAACCAAGGAAGTCACAGTCAACTGTCTGTTCCAACCAACTCTTCTTGACCGGGATTTATTGCAGTAAATCCGAGTGATCTTGAGTTGTCTTGGTGATCAGTTTGAGGCGCAGGTAAAGGATTTAAAGCCGGAATCAATGGTTTCTTGAGGCGCGACTGAAGGATTTAAAGCCGGAGCTTTAAATCGAGGTGTTATCTCTTATGAAGAAAGGTTGCTTGACATGCAACTGTTGTTTTCTTCATGTAGTGGATGAAGCCAGAGCTTGCATCGGATGCTTGCTCAGAGAACAAACACTTCACTGAGTGATGTATTCGTAAGATCTCAGGATTAGGTCATGCATTTGAGGCGCAGTTAGGGCAACAAAACTGTATATATTCTTATGTTTGTTGAGAAGGAGAATTGCCTTCATTCCGCCGAGAAAAAGAGTGAACCTATATGCTACAGAAGCAAAGGTTTGAAAAGTAGCAAGGGTTAGAGAAAATCGACAAAGAGAGATAATAGGTTGTGCAAGGCAGCACAACAACAGTTGAGAATACACCTGTGTTAACCGGTGATAATTCTTAGTAGAGCACAAATAGAGATCACATCTGGCTAAGCAGAGCCTTCTGTAAAGATCTTGATTCTATTTTTTTCTAGCAAACTACAATAGACAAATCCCAGTATTTGGGTGGACTCTAACAAGTCCCTTGTATCAAAATCCCTTAATCAGGTGACATCTTTCAAGGTGTTTGAAGTCCCTTAATCGGGCAGGTCTTAACAGACCTTATTGTAACAAATCCCTTGACCGGGTCGCACCTAGCAAGCGCGTTTTATCCCTTGACCGGGTAGGCTCTTAACAGGGCGTACTTCAAAAGAGAACAAATATTGTGAGGTCTCCTCACACCGTGGTTTTCACCCTAACCGGGTTTCCATGTGATAAATCTGGTGTCACTTTGTGTTTGTTCACTTACTATTTTATTTGCTTAGAACTGCTTGCTTTTGTGATGTAAGTTTACTTCACTGGATTAAAGAAAAATGAAAGAATTTTTTCAAGTGCTGATTCACCCCTCCCCTCTCAGCACTGATTGGGACTGTCAATTGGTATCAGAGCCTTGTTTTGTTTTCCTTTGTTGCTTAACCGCACAGAGAGAAAGCTATGATTATGAGAAAGGAAGGACCAAAGTTTTCAAAAGAAAACTTCACCTTATAGTGCAGCAGAATGAAGCTATATATGAAGACCAACGGTGACCAATACTGGAATCATGTTACCAATGACTACAGTGAGCCCACTGACACCTTGACACCTGATGAAGAGAAAATTAAGACTGAACACACGGCTGCCATGGACATGATAGCTAGCACTTTACCCGACCACGTGTATGTTGAAATTGAACATCTTAACTCCGCCTGCAAATGTGGAAAAAGTTACAGTCTATGGAGGAGATCCCAATGTTCAGAGAGCCAAGGTCGAAAGCCTCAGGGGAAAGTATGACGACATGAGGATGAATGATGGAGAAGACATCGAGCAATATAGCAACCGAATCAAGGAAGTGATCAACTCCATCAGAAGTGCTGGAGGCAAGCTGACTGAAGAAGAGGTGGTGAGCAAAATATTAAGAACTCTCAAACCTCAGTATGCCATAAAGATCTCTGCCATTCAAGAGCTCAGATCCGTGAGCAACGATCAAGTCACCCTAGACTCCCTAATCGGTAAGTTGGCTGCTTTTGAATTAAGCAACTTTGATAATAGCCTATCCGTTCAGGAAGCAGCATTTAGATCATTGGTCAATGCCTCTTCCACCAAAAAGGGAAGAGAAACCGGTAACTCCTCTACCGGTAAGATCGACAACCTCATTGAGAATCTGCTCTCAGAGGAGACAGAGCAAGATGAGTTTGAAGCTTTGATTGCTAAGAGATTCCCTAGAGGGAAAGGGAAGTATAAAGTGAAACTCCCATTAAAATGCTTCTCTTGCAACAAAATAGGACACATTGCTGCCCGATGTCCTGATAATGAAAACAAAGACAAAAGAGACCGGTTCAAGAACAAAGCAAAGCAGGAATGCTATCTTGCGGGGGAAGGAGTCACAGACAATGAGTGTGAAGACTCAGAAGATCCAGAAATTGCATTTGTTGCAATAAAGGAGGAGAGCCCAGCTCTTAATGAAGTTGCACTCATATCCAGATCTCATCAGTATGACGATTGGATTATTGACAGTGGATGTACTCACCATATGACCGGTGACAAGAGCAAGTTCATCAACTTGGAGCTCAATGACAGCGGATCAGTCACATTTGGAAACAATGCCCCTTGTGCCATCAAGGGTAAGGGATCTATTGTTCTCTGCAACAATGCTGTCTGTGAAGACATGTACTGGGTCGAAGGACTCAGGTACAACCTGATGAGTGTTGCACAGCTGAACAACAAAGGTTTCCAGTTGGAATTTGGTCAAGGCTCTTGCATAGTCAAAAATCAATTTGGATCTCATGTTGCAACCGGTAGTCAGAGCAAAGGGAATCTGTTCTACCTAGACTCGACAAAAGGAGCCTGTCTAATTGCTTCTGTCAAAAGAGAATCAAGCAAGATTGGTCTTATCTCCAAAGAAGACAATAGCTGGCTATGGCACAAGAGACTCTGCCATATAAACTTTGACAGCATTGTCAAAGTGAGCAAGAAGAAATCAGTCAGAGGACTCCCAGAAATTGCAAAACCCATGGGTGGTATTTGTAAGGATTGTCAGTTAGGAAAACTAATAGGAGCAAGTTTTAGTAGCAAGTCCTTCTTTGCTGAAAATGTCCTAGATCTTGTACACACAGACCTGTGTGGACCAATGAGGACAAAGAGCTATCATGGAGACCGGTATTTCATGCTGTTTGTAGATGATTTCTCAAGAATGATGTGGACACTCTTTCTCCATGAGAAATCGGAAGCTTTTCACATGTTCAAAGTTTACAAGGCTAGAGTGGAAAAGGAAACTGGTAGAAGCTTGAAATGTTTGAGGTCGGACAGAGGAGGTGAGTACACCTCTCAGGAGTTTACTCATTACTGTGAGGAAAGGGGCATACAGAGACAGTTCTCTACACTTAGGACTCCTCAGCAAAATGAAGTAGTAGAAAGAAGAAATAGAATGCTGATTGACTGTGCTAGAACCCTATTGATCCAAAAGAATCTTCCTCATCACTTCTGGAGAGAAGCTGTCAGCACCGCTTTCTATACAATCAACCGAGTTCAAGTCAAAAAGGGAATTGGTAAGACGCCTTACGAACTATGGTTTAAGCATACTCCTAGTGTAGGCTACTTCAGAATCTTTGGTAGTAAATGTTATATCAAAAGAGAAATGTTTTCTGGGAAATTTGATCCCAAGAGCGATGAAGGAACATTTCTGGGTTATTCTACCAAAAGCAAAGCTTATTGGTGTTTGAACAAAAGAACATGCAAGATAATTGAAAGCATCAATGTAAAAATTGATGAATCATTAGAACCAAACAAGAGGACCGAACATGTCAATCATGAAAATCTTAAACTTACTAATGGAGGAGATGTCTTTGAGTTCCATGAAGCAACAACTGAAGAAGAGGAGGCAACTCCCACTGATAGAAATCAAGAGCGAGAGATTGTGCCCGAAGCTGACAGGACACCCCAGGATGGTGAACAAGTAGATGTTCGAAACCATGACAAAGATATTGCTCAACAAGATGAACCAAACCCGGAACAGAGGCCGACTCTTCCAAGGTATGTCACATATCACTTTACTGACAATATAATTGGTGACAGACATGGGAACATCCTGACCAGGAAAAAGGCCAAAGAGAATGTCTGTCTTCTCTTGTGTGTTGAGCCCAAAACCACCAGAGAAGCCCTTGAAGATGAAAATTGGGTCAAGGCCATGAACGAAGAAATTGAGCAAATAGAAAAGAATGACACATGGGAACTTGTGCCAAGACCTCATGACAAAAATGTCATTGGGACTAAATGGGTTTACAGAAACAAACTGAATGAGGATGGTAAAGTCATAAAAAATAAAGCAAGGTTGGTTTGCAAAGGCTATGCTTAGGAAGTTGGACTAGACTATGGAGAAACTTTTGCACCAGTAGCCAGACTGGAAGGGGTGAGAATTCTTCTTGTCTATGCAGCTCACAAAGGCTTTAAAGTGTACCAGAAGGATGTGAAGTCTGCATTCCTCAATGGAATACTGGAGGAAGAAGTCTACATTGAGCAACTGGAAGGGTTTACATCTGCTCAAAAGACTGATATGGTCTGCAAACTAAAAAAGGCTCTCTATGGGCTCAAGCAGGCCCCAAGGGCTTGGTATGAAAGGTTGCATTCATATCTTTTGACAATTGGATTCATCAGAACCGGTGACAACAACATGTATCTTAAAACTGGAAAGGATGGAAACTTAATTGCTGAAATCTTTGTTGATGACATCATCTTTGGAGGAGATGACAAAATGAGCAAAGCATTTGCTGAAGAAATGAAGAAAGAATTTGAGATGTCTATGATAGGGCCCATAAAATTCTTTATTGGACTACAAGTCCATCAGCTAAAAGAAGGTATCTTCATCTCTCAGTCCAAGTACATAAAAGAAATTCTCAAGACTTTTGGACTAGAAGAATCCAAACCGGTTGGAACTCCAATGATAACTAATCTTAAGTTATCAAAGGAGGATGATACCAAAGAAGTAAATGAAACAATGTATCGGTCCATGATAGGAAAATTGCAGTATGCTGTTCACAGTAGATCGGACATTGCTCATGCAGTTGGCATAGTGGCAAGATTCTCTGCTAATCCCAAAGAAACACATCTAATTGCAGTGAAGAGAATCTTCAGATATCTAAAGGGAACCGAGGAATATGGCTTATGGTTTCCACACAAGGGTGGATTCCAAATTAAAGTCTACACAGATGCAGACTGGGCTGACAACGTGGATGATAGAAAGAGCACAAGTGGTGGTGCATTCTTTCTAGGTGGAAGAATAGTATCGTGGACAAGTAAGAAGCAGAATTGCATTTCACAATCCAATGCTGAAGCTGAATATGTTGTTGCTGCAATAAACTGCACATAGGTGATCTGGATCAAACAACTGCTGGAAGGTATTCAGGAACATGTACCTCAACCGATCGCAATTCACTGTGATAGTACCAGTGCCATAAACATATCCCAAAATCCTGTTATGCACTCCAAGACCAAGCACATTGCCATCAAGTATCACTACTTGAGGGAACTTGTACAGAACAAAGAAGTAAGTTTGGAGTATGTGTCCACCAAAGAACAGATTGCTGATATATTCACAAAGCCATTACCAAAGAGTACTTTTGAGTATCTCAGAGGTAGACTGGGGGTTGTACCCCTCTTAGATCATTAGTAATCATCAACAGGGAGTCATCAGTTCATTATGATTCAAACAAAAGGTTACATCTTATCTTTTATGAACTGATGAAAAGGACTGCTGCTCGCAGGGGGAGCAGAGTATGCAAATCTCTTTGATTAGCCTTTTGGCATTCTATTGTCAAAAAGGGGGAGAATATGATTATCTATCATATTTTTGCCATCAATGCCAAAGGGGGAGATTGTTGGCATCACTAACCGATAAGCTCTCTACCGGTCCGAGTGTTGTCATTGATTGGCAAAAAAGGATAGAGATTTGTTGTCTCTATAGAGGGAACTCTTCATCAAGAGAGATTGTGAAACTGGTCACTACACTAAGCATCAACAACTGGATAATGCACTCAGCGGGGAAGAGAGTATCCTAGTATGAACCAAGGACCGACCTTCAACCGGTTAGACAAGTACAAATAAAAGCATATCCAACTAATGTCTATAACACAACCAGGACAGTGCAACTGGTAGTCTGCGCAAAAGGAAGCACACCAAGGACGTGTAACCGGTAAACCAAGAAAGAGACAGCAGCAGGTCTAAGACTCTTGTTTATAGCATGAAGAACTCAACCGATATATTATAAGACTCCGGTATGAACCAAGGAAGTCATAGTCAACTGTCTGTTCCAACCAACTCTTCTTGACCGAGATTTATTGCAGTAAATCCGAGTGATCTTGAGTTGTCTTGGTGATCGGTTTGAGGCGCAGGTAAAGGATTTAAAGACGGAATCAATGGTTTCTTGAGGCGCGACTGAAGGATTTAAAGCCAGATTCAGTGGCTTTAAATCGAGGTGTTATCTCTTATGAAGAAAGGTTGCCTGACATGCAATTGTTGTTTTCTTCATGTAGTGGATGAAGCCAGAGCTTGCATCGGATGCTTGCTCAAAGAACAAACACTTCACTGAGTGATGTATTCGTAAGATCTCAGGATTAGGTCATGCATTTGAGGTGCAGTTAGGGCAACAAAACTGTATATATTCTTATGTCTGTTGAGAAGAAGAATTGCTTTCATTTTGCCAAGAAAAAGAGTGAACCTATATGCTACAGAAGCAAGGGTTAGAGAAAATCGACAAAGAGAGATAATAGGTTGTGCAAGGCAGCACAACAACAGTTGAGAATACACCTATGTTAACCGGTGATAATTCTTAGTAAAGCACAAATAGAGATCACATCTGGCTAAGTAGAGCCTTCTGTAAAGATCTTGATTCTATTTTTTTCTAGCAAATTACAATAGACAAATCCCAGTATTTGGGTGGACTCTAACAGGTCCCTTGTATCAAAATCCCTTAATCAGGTGACATCTTTCAAGGTGTTTGAAGTCCCTTAACCCGGCAGGTCTTAACAGACCTTACTGTAATGAATCCCTTGACCGGGTCGCACCTAGCAAGTGCGTTTTATCCCTTGACCGGGTAGGCTCTTAACAGGGCGTACTTCAGAAGAGTACAAATATTGTGAGGTCTCCTCACACCGTGGTTTTCACCCTAACCGGGTTTCCATGTGATAAATCTGGTGTCACTTTGTGTTTGTTCACTTACTATTTTATTTGCTTAGAACTGCTTGCTTTTGTGCTGTAAGTTTACTTCACTGGATTAAAGAAAAAGGAAAGAATGTTTTTAAGTGCTGATTCACCCCTCCCCTCTCAGCACCGGTTGGGACTGTCAGTACAACCAAGGAAAAGGCCAGATATCTCGAGTGAGAGGCCTCCACAGAAAAGGCAAAGGCCAAAAATAGCATTGTCATCTCCTAGTAGTGCCTCAAATGTGTAAGAAATTGACCTCTTCATGAATGAAAAGATTGGACCTAGCTCAAGAAGAGGGTTGTAGGATAACGAACAAATAACTCTAAAAGCATTAGAGAGGCAAAGTATCAACGCTTTCAAAAACTTTGCCCAACCAAGTAATGAAGAGCAAGGACCTGCAGAAACAGATCTCCAATCTCTCTAGACAATGTTAGCTGAAGAATTAGGAGTGCCACAAATTCCCATTCTAGAGGAGTTTCATGAAGAAACAATATAGGAGCAGGAACATATACAAGTGTATGAACAATATTTAGTCATTTTGGAATGGTTGAAGGAAAGGATTTAGAAGGAATCCGTAGAGGAAATTAAACCTGCACTAGAATTATAGAAATTTCTAAGTCAGATAAAAAAACCAACAGAGAAAGGCAAGGCAAATAAATTTTCCATGGTCACTAGGGGTGAGTTAGGATCTAGAACTTCACACGTGTCAACCAAAGATAAAATTATTCGAGAGGAGTATGATGTGACAACAGGTGACCTAGGGCACACAACCAAGGAATAGGTAATGGAAGAATTTGATGATTTCGTCGAGACATTGAATGCATAAATGAAGATGGAGGAGAAATACAAGAAATTGAAAAGTGAGAACAAGGCTCTATGTGGGTATTAGCAGTGTTAGACAAATCCTGTTAGACAAGAAGATCAAACATTTGTTCCCCCTACAACTCTTCCAAAAGAATCAGTGGATGACATTGAAAGAATGAGGAAAGTCACCCAAGTCATTGAAAATTGGGTGGAGAATGTTCACAATGCTGCATGTAAGTTTATTGAAGATTTGGCTCAAATATATAGAACTTTGGCTATTGTTTCCAGGATAGTGTGTGGATCAGGCATGAGATTATACACATATCTACCATAATGAGACTATTCCATACTTGGAGGCTTTGATGGAGATTCCTAGGCAGACATTGATGGATGGCGGGGTGATAAGAGAAAATGTGGCATACGACTTTATTTAGTTGTATGGTGTAGTGGTCACAGGGAAGGAATTGTTTGAAAAATCAAATGAGGAGTCAGCTCGACTGAGGAAGATGATAGAGAACATCCAAGAAGGAATCATCAATGTAGTTGAAGCACTATTCGCAAAGAAGTTGATTGAAGAAGAAATGACAACAGATGGCTTGAAGAATAGATTGGAAGAATTCTTTGGCACAGATTCCTTTTCAAAAGATGACTTGGAGAATATTTCCATATTTTTTGAACATTATGCACAAGATTCAAGAATCAACACTAGAATGGGAGAACAACTTTAGCAAGTGTGAAAAGGTCATAGCTATTATGGAGTTCAAGCATGAAATTGCGCCAAGTGTCTGTGTGGACAAGCTCAAAATAGTCATGTCTAGATTCTCTACATTTAAAGAAAGGAATCAAGCATAGGCTATTCTGCAATGGGCCATTAGAATCTTAGTGGAATCTTGTCTCATTAATGGCCAGTTTGACCCACTCTCCTAATAGTGGGCAATCCATTCTCATTGGTCCACGTGGACCCACTACTTTATGACAGTGAATCTCTAAATGGCCGAACCCTAATTAGGGCTGATGTGGCAAAATCTAGGCCCTTGATTCTGTTTTGATCTAGGCCATTCATTGTAATTTGAAATGTATAAAAGGGGTTTGCCCCTTCATTTGTAACAGAGTGAACTTTGGGAAATTGTTGTTATAAGCTACTAGAATAAAAGAGTAATGCATTGAAGTTTGGTGATTACTTGCATTGTTTTGGGAGTTTGCATTGATTTTCTTTTCAAGTTGTTAGATGAACGAGAGATAATATTGTTATGGTGAAATTGTTTGCTCATACCTTTTGCAATTAGATGATTTCTATGCACAGTGTAAGGTTGGTCTAAGCCTTTTATGTGGATGCTTAACTTCGATCATTGAATGTGGATTGTCCTTATGATGGTAACCATTTATGGTGTGAAAATTCTTTACAAAACCTTTGAAGATTGCACCTCCTTTATGTAATTGATTTGGCGAAGCAAAGCGTGGTAGATCTCACCTAAGCAATCATTGTCTTTCAAGTTCCTAGGATTATAATAGAATCTCTTAACCCTTATCCTCTTTACTTTGAGTACATTTCATTGAAACATCTTAAAGTATTCTTCATTGCCAAATTATTCGAATAGTCCTCAAAGCTAAAACTATCGAAGTCATCTTGAAAGAAATTAGTAATTACGTAAATCCCCTTGGATTGCCAACATACATCAAGCCAAACGAGCTCTTATCCATCACAAAGTCGCATGTTTGCATTAGGAACCTTGGAGTCACCTCTATAATCTTTGCAATCTTAGTATACGAGAGGTCTTTGTTCAACAGAGGATAGAGTGTCTGTTGGCACTTTATTCTGTGTTGGTGTGGTCATAAAACACCCATCAACACTATTGGGAGGAGACCAAAAGATCAAAATTACAGCCAAGCTAGACAAAACTAACAAACACCCACGACAAACTAAGCTAGCAAGCGGAAAAAAGAGGGGGTCCCCATTACAGCACAATAGTGTAGAATCAATGATAGCAGTTTTTCACAATCCATAGCAATGTTCTTAAAATGTTTATGGAATACGATTGTGTGCATGTTTTTAACCATCAACGTTTCGGATCATACTCCATGATCCATCATTAGGATGTGAGAATTCTCACATCCTAATGATGGATCATGGAGTACGATCCGAAACGTTTCTCACATCCTAATGATGGATCATGGAGTATGATCCGAAACGTTGATGGTTAAGAACATGTGAGTATGATCCGAAATGTTGATGGTTAAAAACATGGACACAATCTTATTCCAGAAACATTCTAAGAACAGTGTAGAATCAGCTAATTGTGCCATCATGCAACGAAGTATAATCTATTAATGGCTTGTTCTAGACTTTGGTGAGCAAAGGCTGATGAGATGTTTTATTTGATTACCAATTTTTGACTCAATATTATCTCAGAAGAGTCGTGGTTTGTTATTTTTTACAACAAAATGAGTTAAGCAGTTGTGTATGAACATAGAAGCTTGGGGTAAACAGTCCTCATTAAGCCCATTTTCCAAAACTGTAGATGTTTCCTTTGTTTCTATGTGGAGTAAATTATCTCAACCAGGGTAAGGAGTTTATTCAATGATGTTTTTATTATAAATAAGTAGCTTACACTCAGTTGACTATTTTTCTGTTATTGGTAAAATTTCTATCCTCTGCACCATGGAAAGGTTTTTTATTGCTCTATTGTACCTGTTTCTAACAAAAATACCATTTCAAAGACATACGTGTCTTTTTAGAATTGTGTCATGCGATGATTGCCCATATTGTTGCTGAGAAATTCATGGAATGTGAAGATGCAGCCTCACTTGAGAGAGAACAACCTTTCAGAGATTTTAAATGCTGATATTCAGAAGCGTGTGGCCTGAATTTTATTGCAAAATGGGAATTCTCTGAAAACTTTGGAACTACGAGGAACTTTGTTTGGACCAAAAACCTTTTAGGGCAACTTTTAATTATAAGCAAGAACTTTCTAGTCTTAAATCTGGAGCAGGAAGGATGGATTACTGAACATGCTAAGATCTCTAAATCCTTTATCAAACAGCTTGCAGTTACATAGGTTAAAGTCGAAGATTAAAATGAAAAACCATTTCCAGTTTTAATGATATATTACTGCATTTGAACAAGGTTCAATATCAAATAACAGAAAATGTCCAAAACTAATTTTTGGACGACAGCAAACTAGATTTTTCTGCAAAGAAGGTAAACTCCAAGAGCATGTTCTAACGATAATTTGGGATCTAGCAGGAACAATATATCAATCCATTTCTATCATGGAGGAAAGCTAATGATTTACCTATAGAAAAGAGGAAGACAGAAATTTAGAAAAAATCAAGAGAGAGATGAGTCGACTGAAGTAAATGAAGTAGATGATGACTAGAATGTATGTGTTGTAGAAAACATAAAAGGCTTAAAATAGTAAGATGAGTCAACTGAAGAAAATGACAACTAGAATGTATGTGTTGTAGAAAACATAATAGAATCTTTAACAATTTTTTTTTCTTGATATAACTGGAGGAAAGTGTGTCGAGACCCAAAGAGAAAATCACATCTCTTAACAAACTGTCAAATTGAGGGAAACTGAACTATCATAAGTGAAAAATTAGAAACTTTCTATCTAGTTCTAGTCAAACTTTTTTTTCTCTGTTAGATCCTTCCATCATTTACTTGACAACCCGGAATCTCCATCTTGAGTGCTTTACACATCTTTAGTCACAAGAAAGACTGAAAGTAAAATTTTCAGCACCTTATTTTCCCTTACCAACATTTTCTGGAATTCATAGCTATTCTAGAGCTTATTAGATAATCAATATATTTTCCAAATTGTAGAAAAAACCCTCAATACATTTTCTTGAATTCGTAGCTATTCTAGAGCTAGCTATAGAAACAATATTTTTCCAAATCGAAAGAGAAATCTTCATTTTCTTGCTTGGGAAAAAGGCAGTGTAACTGATTTCAGTTTTTTACTGCAGATTTTTTTTCAAGAAATAAACATGCTGAGTTTGTTTGATTTGTGCAAAGAGTTGTAAAATTGTAAATCTTCAAGCAATTCATAATCCATATTTTTTCAGATCCACAAAGAATTTCTGTTTGTTCTTTTGCAGATCCTCCAAATATGCTGTGATTGATTTTCGTACTGGTTTTGCCAAGCATTACAGCAATCCAAAGTAGTCAAGTCTATCCACATTCTTAACTAAGATTCAAAGAGGAGATAGATGCTTTGGGAAAGCTGGACCAAAACTATATGGATACTAAATCATGCCTGAGTATGATGGTGTGTCTCACATGTGTTGATTATCCTTCAAAGACTGACTGAATTGAATAACAGAGTGCATATGCATCACTAAAATGCAAAAAAGCCCTAGTAGAAAACAATAAGAAATTCTTGAAGAGAATGGGTGGCATAGAAAGAAAATTCATTATCCAAGGTATAGAGTTGAATAAAATCATCAGGAGAAGTGTTTGTCCATAGCATAGTTGGCTTGTGCCAAACTCATTATCCAAGTCATAGAGGTGAAGAAAATCAATGGGAAAATTATGTCTATAGCACTGTTGGCATGTACCCAATTTTATGACTAAGTCTGGTGTTGTGTTTGTCGTGGCATGATTTTATTTGCCTAAATGTCTTTCATAGGTTGTATCTTGTGTTTGTCCACCACAAGTTACAAAAATGTGTTATCATCTTTGGTAAGCAGTTCTTAGATGATGTTGATTACCTCCAACTTGAATAGTTTCTTGACAAGTGGTTTCCTCTGTGTTTGATTTATTCAAACTACAGTCAAAGATGGAAGAAATTACCGTTGTTACCTCCTGGGGATCTTACATTGTTCAATCAGGAAATATTTTGGGTTAATTAGGAATCTATTTATTGCCTTTCATTCTGGATACCTGCAGCAAATACCTTTTGTGTGAGTATCTGTGATAATTTTATCGAAATCCAGACCTTAATTGACATATAGCTATCACCTATCAACCATGAACTTGGTCTCCCACAACAAAGATTGTGCAGAAAGCTCATTCGTGAGCTTATCAATCAATATTGATAACTACTTTTTGGTAGAATCTGTGAACAAAATTTTCTTCTGAGTAGTTGCAGCAGTTCAAATGTCAAAGAACTGGATGTTTCCTTCGAGGATAGAGACCTGCTTCTCTTCCTAGTCTGTAGCTGCACTGCCCAAGCAAGGAAAATGTACAACAGTGCAACAATTAGCTTTCTAGAGAGTGATTCAAGATCCTTCATGGACATCTAGGCTTATGCTGGTTTGAGTTTACCGTCCAAGAAAAGAATGGTTGATGGTTTGCCAAAGATTGTAAAGCCTAGTAGTAAGTGTGAAGCTTGCATTTTAGGCAAGCAACATAGGTATAAATCAGGCAACTCTAGAAGGGCAAGAACACCATTTGTGCTGATGCATATTGATTTGTAAGGGAGATATATGAAAATGAAAAGTATGATGAAGATTTTGATGAAAATATAAATTTTGGATTATTTTCTCGTAGTGATCCAATTTACTTTAAGGATGCTATTAAAAAAGAGAAATTGTGTGAGGCCATGGATGATGAGATAGATGCAATAGAGATGAATAGGACACAAGAGATAAGTGATTTGCCCCAAAACAAGAAAGTTATTGGGGTCAAATGGGTCTATAAGAGCAAGAGCAATGTCGAAGGAGGAATAGATAGGCATAATGCAAGATTGGTTGTCAAGGGGTACGGACAATAGTTTGGAAGAGATTATGATGAGATGTATGCCCATGTTGCATGAATTAAAACAATAAAGTTGCAGGTCAAGAAATTAAGGTGTACAGGCTTAAGAAAGCTCATTATGGGCTAAAGCAAGCTCCACGGGCATGGTACAATAGGATTGACTCATTTGTTGAGCAACGGCTTTAGCAAAAGTGATTGTGAGCCCACTTTTTACATCAAGACAGCTGATGGTAAGATTTTAATTGTTGTCTTGTTTGTAGATGATTTAGTTTTAACCGAGGTTGATGATTTTCTCATTGCTGATTTTAAAGAGGCTATGAAAAGAGAGTTTGAGATGACAGATTTAGGTTTCTTGAGTTATATTCTAGGCATGTAAGTAAAACAAATGCACAATAGAATATTTATCTCTCAAGAAAAATATGCAAATGTGATCTTGAAGAGATTTAGGATGCAGAACAAGCCTACACCAGCAGCCATAGGTCTTAAGTTGAGTAAGGAAAATTGTAGCAACAATGGGAATCTGATCATGTACAAGAGTTTGGTTGGCAGTAAGCTTGATTTCCAAATTTATGGAGACTCTAAAGGAGTCACATTGGCAAGCGGGTAAGAGAATCCCGAGGTATGTGAATGGCACCAAAGGATATGACATTTTTTATATTGCAGGAAACAAGTTTGAGCTAGTTGGATACACAACTAGGGATTGGGCAAGAAGTGTGGATGATAGGAAGAGGACATCAGGCTATGTGTTCCATTTGGGTTTGGAAGCAATCTCATTGGCTTTCAATAAATAATTCATTATTGCTCTGTCTAAAGCTAAGGCTGAATATATAGCAGCAAATGCAACAACATGTCAAGCTATTTGATTGAGGAGGATCTTGGCAGATTTGAAGGAAGAACAAGAGGATGGAACCACTAGATTTTGTGACAATGTTTTATCAGTAGCTTTTGACATAAATCTTGTGTTTCATGGACAAAACAAGCATATTGAAATCAAGTATCGTTTTATCATAAAATTAGTTGAAAACAGTGAAATAAAAATAGAGTTTTGCAGGTTTGAGCAGTAGCTAGCAGACTCAAGCCATTGAGCAGGAACAGTTTTGAGCGCCTAAGGAGAAATCTGCACATAGTTGATTTGGATCAGGAATGATTTGGTTTTTCGGCTCAAGACAAAGGGGGAGTGTTGGGATTTTAAATTTAAATTAATTGCCCTGAGCCTCCTGCTGTTGCCACCAACTTGTCAGGAGCAGTCAACAATGAGCAGTTGGAAGATTGCTTTGGATTTCATCCCCCAATTTTCTTCTGATGTGCAACAGAGATTTGCCAGTGAATTAATTGCTGGTAGGTGAATTTGAATTTTGAATTTGAGGGGGAATTTTTGTGTGAACAAGCAATAGAAAAAAGTTAGGAATGTTCCCATTAGTAACTTTTTTTGGAATGTTTTGAACAGCAATTCTGAGCAAGAAGAATATTGCATCAACAGTTGTGTTTGTGAGTTTGTGCAGAGAGCAGTGATTGCTCTAGGCATTTTGTAGCTCCAGGCGAGCAGCAGTTAGAGAGACTTAAAAGTAGACGAGTCTAAAGATAGCAGATTTCCACATTCCATGATAATATTGTTAGTTTGCTTGTGGATATGGTTGTTTGTAAATTTTTGACATAAAAAACCTACAGTCATATCCAGAAGCATACTAGCAACAGTAGACAAGTCTGTTCACAGTGGTTTCCCGTTTTGTCCTTTGGATCAAACTACACAAGCACCACCCTTGACAGGCAGAAAAGACCTGAGTCAACTCTAGTTCTCTAAGATTTAGTTATAAATAAGCTCAAATTACCTGTTTCTTCTCTGCCAGTGGCAGTTCTTTGCCCTTGGTGTTAGTAGAGGTTTGCAAGGGAATTGGCTGCCTCCTTAGGACTGTCCAGCCTGACCCCCTTAGCTCTGAATACTTGCCAATGAGTATTTTCAGATCTTGCGTTGGTACTTCTCTAGTAATACATCATAGTGTCATTGGCTCTTTGAATGCATGCCAAGGTAGAAACACCTAATGGGATTTGCTTCGTCTTGGTTGCCAGTTTTTGTCTTCAATAGCTTACACCTCATTGAGATGTCCTGCCTTTGCACAGCTATATATACTTGTACCTGTTTAACCCCCACTTGTCTATTTCATTATGTTCTTGCTTTTCTTTGCTTTATTTTGTTATCTTTGAATCTAGGGCATTTTTTCTTTTAGGAATTTCGTCTTGTAACAGTTGCATGCTCCAGTCCCATTGATCTATTCTTGGTCATTTGTGGACATTAATATAATTTCTTTCTTTCTAAATCAACTTAATAATTTAGTCATTGATGCAATTGAAATGTTGTATGGCTCATCTTGAAATCCATAAAAGCTATTGGTATTTGTAACCATAAAGTAGGCATCTATCTTGGTCACCTGTCATGTGTTCCTTCCCGTAGACAAATTCAATGGTTAGAATTATCTTTTCAACCTTATGCCCAAAATGCCATTGGTATATTTGAATTTGAAGTAGACGTTTATACCATGATCCATTAATTTAAATTACTTTTCCAAATATATTTATTTCCATTTTGTCATTTCCGAGTTTTTTTGTTCAATAAATTAACTTCAGTTCTATTTCAGATAATCTGGAAGTGCTATTAATGTTTTTATTCTTTGTTAATCTCTTTGAAGCTGTCTTTTTTTAAAAAATAGTTGACGCGATCTATCTTTGCAGGATGTCAGTTTTGCTTGGTTGAGGGGAAGCTTCCATAGAAGTAGCCTTTTGTTCTTAAGAATATATGAAAATGGATAAAAGAAAGAAATATATGAATCTATTTTTTCTCAGTTTTATACCTTCCTATTTTAAAGGCTGTCTGTTCTTTACTATTTTTCTTTTATATTTGTTTATGTTTTCATAGAAGGTATCTAGCCATCACAAATCTCGATAACCTCTGCACAAATGGGAAAGACGAGAACTGATATGTTTTGTTTGCATTTGCAGGGACTGCCTTGCCTGCTTTTGCCCAAGTTTCAATTTCTTCGTATTATGCAGCCTCAGCTACTTCACATTACTCAATTTCACAGCTCACAAGGCGTATCGAAAGCTTTGCTACCCGTAACCTTTCTAGAAATGAATTTACTGACGAACCTGATTCAAGACACTAATATGAAACTGATAATTCTCTGTCCGCCACCATCAGAAAAATAAACGCAACTTTTCTCATTAGGATGATTCATTCTCCTGCACTATCTTCTCTCATTTGCTGTAGTTTATGGCTTAAGGTCTTTCCCACTCATCTTATAAATTTTTCATCTGGATTAATTATGAAAATGATCATATAAACAGGGTCAACTGACTGTGTGATGTAGTGTCTCCATTAATGCAGTCAGGATAATGAAGTGACGAGGTTCAGTTACATGTGTACAACAGGGTGCTCTGGCTTCTTTAGCATGTATATATTAATTCTGTTTAATCCTTGATATTCTGAAGGTGAAATGAGTGACTAGGATTTTAGTTCATTCGAGATCAACCAAGGGAAATGAATTTCCTACGCAAATTTGAGTTAGTGTATCCATATGCCTTCTTTATTTCCTTTTGAATTGTTCTAATCAGCAAAAAGATACAATTTGTAATGGTTCTTTGTTTTGCTGGAAGCAGGCCATCTGGTACGCAATAGTTAGTATGCTTCTATGCATTGAAAAGAAGATTTGTGAATAAGTCTTGAAAAACACTGCAAGAGGGATATCAAATAATTTTGAAGGATCTTAAAGAGTCATAATTCTATATAAATGTCGATATTCTAATTGTATCAATTACTGTTATGATTTTGATAATTTGCTGAACATTTGGGATGTAAATACTAATTGATCCGTAAATTATTGTTTGTTCCTAGCACATATGTTTGACAGTACATGGCCTTTCTGTAAACATTTTTAAGTGTGAAATGAAATGGAGACTAGAGTTGTCAACTCAGATATAGTTATGCTTGGGAATTGTTGAGAAGTAAAATGAGGGAACGTGAGATTGGCTCTTTGGATGAACTTTTCTTTTCCTAGGTTTTGCATGGAAGAGTATTTGGCAATTTATAAATTGAAAACAGGAATTGAAATGTCACTTATAACATTTGGCACTGTAGACATATTCTTTGCTAAGTCAAATAGCTTACTTTATGCTTTGGTTGGAGTAGTGCAGATTTACTCAGATTTTCAATGATATTTATAATGTTTTGGAGATATCCATACACCACAATATTGTGTGGTGAAATAAAGGACTATTTTTGTCTGCGTCAGTTACAAAACACCACCAACATGGTTATATTACTGTGCTCCACAGGGAATCGTCTCCTGCCTTGGTACCCTGTCCCCATCCCTGAAACATTTCGGGGACCTGGGGTTCCATTGCCTAGGACAGCCCTTTCTACTAGTAGTAACTCAAACTCGAGCTTCAATTTTGATACAGACCTACCAATTGCATCTTGCTGATTAGGGACAGCCATATGTTTGTCATTTTATAGTTGAAACTTGAGCCTTTCGGCATTTTGTTATAATTGTCATATAATATGCATGCACATTGACATTGGAAGCATTTGAATTTTGATAATTTGTTTGTCAATGCTCATGTGATATTGCAATTCAAGTCTAATGTTATGTATTAAGCTTCTACAATATCCATGATGAATGCTTTAACAATGTTATGATATGAATATTTGAAGTTTCTCTATGTTTTGATATCCATCCCTTACCGTAACCTAAAAGATGGCCTAGAAGTACCCCTGTACTGGAAACATGTCCAATCGTCCCCGTTCCCGTCCCTGTCCTTGAAACTTGGTGGAGCATAGTTATATTATACAATTGGACTTAACAACAATCTTGTAACACTTTAAAATTGGCGATTCCCAAGCACATGGATTGGCAAACAACGTAAGACAACTGAGGGTAACTTTTTTTGTAGTGGTAGAGTGTTCTTTTTTCTAGTTCAAATGTGTAGCATCTCAACTTGCAACAAGACAATAAACTGACAATATGTAGCATTTCTCTTATGCAACAAATAAACATTTGCCTCTAGCATTTTCTATTTTACAATAGTAACCAAAATATGAAATGGCTATAGCTAACGACCTTTGTGCGGTGGATGGCTTGTGTATTGAATGATTTGGGGACTTGGTTGTGAGATGATTATCAATATTTTGACCCCCTTTCCTTATTTGATCAAATGATATTAAAGCTTGTTTGAATTTTGTTTTTGTATATTTATGTTTGTGTCAGTTACAAAATCCCATCAACATGGTTATATTATAGCTTTGGACTTTGTAAATTTGATGGTGTTGTCAAAATGTCAACTATCTAGTGTGACTAACAATTGAAGCATACTCATGATAAACTATCTATCTAGTGTGACTAACCCTACCCCTCCCCCCTGAAAGATACTCATAAGAATGTGATCATTGAGGAAATCCATCCTATGGTGGTTGCCTCTACCAACATTGGCCCGGGGGGTGTTGTTGGTAAATTTAAACAGAAAATTGCGGAGCTAGATTGTGCGGTTAACAACTTGAAGAGGGAGGTGGCTGACATCAACAACCATATGTAGGATACCAACAAGTTCGCCTTAAAAGTGATGCATGCCTCAACAATTACTCCGAGTATGATGTAGATAAAAGTCTCCGGGAAGAAGCCAACGGCGGAAGAAGACAATAGTGACCTGTTCCAATTCCTTAATGAGGAATGGGCGAATATCCTGCTCTTCAAGAGGCTGGGGGGAAAAACTAGTGTTTTTTGATGGTTTGCAGGATTTTTGACTTAAGATCGAGCCTTGGGGGCTATGTTTTAATAGTTTGTTAAAACTTTGTTAAACTGTTGGTGTTTTTTCTCTGCATGACATCGTATGCTTTTAAACTTTAAGACTTCTGATACTGTTAGTTTTGCTTTAGTTTCTATGTGGTTTATTTGGACTTGTGTTTTTGATAGAGGTAGAAGATGGATGTTGTTAATCTTTCTTGTAGTTTCTCTAGTTGCAGTTAATGTGTAGTTAATGTGCTTCTAATGTTTCTGAGTTTGTACCACAAGCCAACATCCTCTTGCTACCGTTTCTATCAAAAACAATTGAAGCATCAAATGACACATCCAGTTGCATGTTTTGACGAAACAACAATCTTGTAACACTAAAAAATTGGTGATTCCAAAGCACATGGATTGGCAAACAACGTAAGACAACCAAGGGTATCTTTTCCACAGAGGTATAGTGTTCTCTTTTCTAGTTCCAATGTGTTGCATCTCAACTTGCAATAAACAATAAATCGACAATTTGCACTTAAGCAATGATTAAACAGTTGCCTCTACCATTTTCTATTTTACAATAGTAATCAAAATATGAAATGTCTATATATAGTGGCCTTGGTGCAATGGATGGTATGTATATTGATTCATTTGGGGACTTGGCTGTGAGATGATTATCAATAATTTGACCCCCATTCCTCATTTGGTCAAATGATATTAAAGCTTGTTGGAATTTTGTATTTGTATACTAAGCTTGGGTGGGATGTAATGACGGGGAGTGTAATGGAAGGGTTTCGATTCCCAGAACAACATTTAGAAGAGGTGGAGTAAGCATCCAATGTGGGGGGAGGTTTGTATGAGGTTCTGACTTGCTAAGAGTTATGTGAGGTTGGATGCAACTAAAGTAGACTGAGAAGAGGATTTATGCTGAGAGATCATGTTAGTGATGTTGAAGAGAAAGCAAGAGAGGATGATGGGGAACAAGAACAAACCAATGACCTCTAATTAGATGTAGGGGAATATATGCTTATTAAAGTTATTGTGACGATTAGAAGGGTAAGTTCTCTATTTTTAGTAGTTTGAACACTTGAGAAGAAAAAAATTTGTAGGCTTATGAAGATGAAAGGAAATTTGAGTTTGATGAGGTAGCCGACCTATGGGGAATAAAAGTGGCTATGACCAAGTTACTCCCATATCAGTTGTAAAAGGCAAACTCACATGAAATAATTATAGCACAAGGGAACAAAAGAGAAAAAACAACAAATTGGAGTGATAATATTGGCTCTAGTTGGTGACGTGTCCCGTAGGCATAATGATGATCTAGATCTCTAGGATTAGACCAAAATAAAGAGAAAAAGAAATGACGAAAAATATACTTCATCATGATCAAACGAGGATCATGACTGAAAGGGGTTATATACAGTACAAACATGTATAAGCCAAAATAGACAACAACTATATGGAAATAATGTAAAAAGGTTCATAGAACCTCACACTTAAGAGAACTAGTGGTTAATGTGTTGACCATGACTTGATAGCTCTATGAAATCTCTATACAAACTCTTGAGATAAAAAGTTGAATGACCATGTTCTTTTGCAACTTGGCATGGCTTGACCCACAGGGCATCAATTTTTTCATGTTTCCCCTTGTCTTTTGACCTAGAATTTCACATGAATACAATATATATACTTTGAAAATTCCTCCTAATAGCCCCCTTACCAAGCAAGTACTTCAATTTTTACCATTTTAATAAGATTCTTGCATGGGCATGCTTTCTTTTTCCTTCATTATTGGTCAAGTCATGCACTCTTTAGAAAATGGCATCCACTTCTTCACCTTCAATCTATTGTAATATCTTGTAGACTAGTATCTCAATACTTGTTAGGGGTTTGGCTTCTGTGCCATATAATAATCCAAATATTAGTAGCTCTCTTATATGTGAATTTATTTAGCCAAACAAAATAGCTTATCATCCCACTACTTGTTTGTATCAAATTTTTCTTTATTATATTCATAATGATCTTGTTATTGGACCGGACTTCTCAATTTCCTATTGACGATAAGAAGATGAATGTGTTAATAAGATCCCATATTGTGAAAAAACATTGAGAAAATATTAGGACCTAAATCATATTAATCTATCAACTATTCTATATGGCACATCAAACTGGGAATACTATTATTTAACAAGATGATCTATAATTTAAATGTAGCATTTCTTATAAGGACTATTTCCATCCATTTCCTAAAATAGTGAATCACCACAACAACCATCGATATTCGTTGCTATATTTTTCTATTATCTTCCCCATAAAATCTACACCCTTGTTTGAATGGAGCTTTCACTCAAATGTTAGTAAGTGGGAGAACACCTACAAATGTTTAACTTATTAGAATACCTCTAGCAAGTATCATATAGTTTTTCAACTTCTGATCATATCTTTGAATAATGTGAGCCACCAATATCCTACTCTAAAGAACACAAGTATTACTCTTTGACATGTAGTTCCTACCAAACAACCTATAATGACATTCCATAATAATTTTTAAAAAATGTTCCCCATTTAAACATTTTTGGATTATACCGTTAAGATTTCCCCACATTAATCCTTGGAGTAGTAGATACCTCTATGCTTCTAGCTTTAATAATATATTATATTTATAATATATATTTGGACAACATATCAAAATTTCCAAATAAAATATAATGTCCTATCATGATCAATATTTTGAATGACACAGAGTTCATCTCACTCGATGTATATCAATTGCGTCCAAATTTGTATCAACCGTTAATTAGGCCAAGCCTTGACCTCTAAGTAGCTTAATAATCTTGACCTCCATTTCATACTCCTAGATCTTGTTGATGCATCTGCATCTTTTTCTTGATGCCTCTTGTTGCATGAATATATCTTGGATAAGCTCTCTTTGGTACAAAAGCTATGATCTAAAATTCTTTACAATTGTAGTAAGAGAATACATGAACTTTTTCAATATGAAGTAATATAATTTAACATCTCTTAAAGGTTTTCTAAAGAAAGCTATAAGTTGCTCACATCCATTATTATTATTTTGTAACAAACATCAACAATAGTATATAATGAAGAAAAATAAATAATTAAAAAGGTTTTGAGTAATCTATGCTTGCAAACACAAGCGATATCTTGATTGCATTTTTGATTCCTACATAAGAGTTGTTTGACTGGAGTCCTAGATTGATGGTTGTCCTTTCTTTAGAAATTTTGGATAACCCTTTTTTATTACAAATTTAAGAAAAAAACCTCCTAAAATTATTATTTTCCCAAATAATCATTAAATTTCCTTGATAATTATGGATAGTGGGATAAGGCCAATGGATTTACATGTTTTTATAAAAAATTACCCCTTCTTTAGATATAATGTTCTTGATAAGTTTACCCTCTTTCAAACCAAATATATATGTTGGGATTAAAGGAAATCATATTTTCTAAACATATCTACAAGATTAACTCCAAGTTCTTATAATTATCATTTCGATCTTTGGAGTAGATGGTTTGATCATCTTGGTAAACGACCATGATATCATTTATGAAGCTTGAGAAGGAAAAATTTGATGCAGGAGCATCACTTTCTCTATCCAGATTTTGTTTCAATTTTGGTTTTCTCTTAGCTCAATTTTGTTGGTTTTAGAAATCTCTAGTTTTATTTGGTTGTGGAGTCGGTGTTTGTGTTGACCCAATGTCTCTTGGTCGATCTCATATTACTATTTAGTCTTCTTGACAACATAGGGACATGAAGTATGTAGTTGCTGGACACAAACTTCTTGACAATACTAGGAGAGGAAGACATGCAACCCATACAAATTAAAACTAATAAGGAAGTTAAAACATCAACCATCAACAGTTACAGGGTCGCTGGGCAGTTAGATGGTTTTCCATCTTCTTATATTACTTATGTCAAGGCAAGATGATTGGCCTTTTTGAATGGTGGGAAAAGAGAACGAAAGGAGGGGAGAAAAGAAGGGTAACGTACGGAAGAAATAAAACTTGTCACCTCTAATTTGCATTTGTATGCTTGGGAAGAGTGAATAGAGGATTGGGCGTTATTAGGGAGGAAAGAGGCATCGAAAAGGAAAAGGATCGAAATCAGTTGCCTCTCCTTTTTCTTGGCAATAGTTTGTCACAATGCATAAGGAGTGGACGAGGACAACAATCTAGGGAGAAGTTTAAAAGGTGGCAAAGAGAAACATCAGATGGAATGAAAGTGAAGGAGGGCACCATGGAAGAAAAATGAATGCATACATATTTGAGGTTTTCTTTGAGGATAGAGTGGCTGTGTGAAACATCATAGTAGGTTTATGGTTAGAGATGATAAAGGGTGCGAGGGAGGACATCAAGTGGCAGTGTCATCAAGGAAGAAGGCTACACTTGGAATAGAGAGGAAGGAAAATAAACATAACTTGAGTTTTGGATATGTTGTATAGTGTTATGGTGGCAGAGAGTTTCTGCTTGTCTGCATACTCTTGTGGGGTTTGTAAGTTGGGAGAACCAAATATATTTAGTTGAAACATATATTGTAATTGAAATAATTGTTATTTTGTGTATATTTGTAAGCTTCAGATTCTAAGGATGTGTGGCTTTAGAGAATAATATATGATGATTAAATTTTTGTCATCGCAGGAACAAAAATATGATGTTTTGGTTTGAAATTATAGTTTTCGTTTCCATCCATTTGTGAATGTTGTTATGGTACGAGATATGGTATTTATGCCATCAAATCTATGGCTCCTTGGAATGTAGCTCCAAAATTATTTAACTTGATTTAAATTTGGATATATACAAATATTTCTCATAGCATAATGAAGGCTATCCTAGCCTAATCTAACACTTTTAGCATAACTTGATTGTAACCTATGAACTTTTACATCATGGATATTAGCTTTGATATCCACACCTTTCTTGGAGCCAATGTTGGAGGTGATGGTGGAGGTGAATCTGCACCCAGGTTTGAGCTTCTAGAAGAACTAGGTGAACTTGGAAGACTAGAGATGAAGCTTGAACTTCCACTTGAACTTGTGGGGAGAGGAGGACTATTATCTTCCATATTGATGATTATGGACGAATTTTGTTGCACAACATCTATCCACTGCAATACTCCCCCTTCATAAAAAATCACATCCGGACTAATAAGCCATTGCTTTGTTTTAGGATTGTAGAATCTATATCCTTTCCTTGTAGCAAAATATCCCACAAAGGTACAAAGTTGGGATTCAACATCCAAATTTCTCCACTTTTGAACTGGAACATGTACATATGCCAAGCAATCAAAGACTCGAAGATGAGCCACAAAAGGCTTTTGACCACTCCAGGCTTCCTTTGGAGTCATGTTGTGAACTGCTTTTGTGGGACTCCGGTTGAGAATATATACAATAGTGGCAACTGCTTCTCCCCAAAAATTATTTGGAAGATTTTTTGTCTACGTCATACTTCGTGCCATTTCCATAATAGTACAGTTCATTCTTTCAACGATACCATTCTGTTGAGGTGTATATGTTGTTGCAAGCTGTCTCTGTATGTCATTCTTCATACAAAAATTAGAAAACTCATTAGAACCCCTTTATCTGTTATGAGTATTTTGACAGGATACCCACTTTTCTTATCAACCAATGCTTTAAAATTCTTAAAGCATTTAGAGGATTCATATTTCTGTTTAAGAAAATAAACCCAAATGCGGCTAGAGAAATTATAAATGAAAGTAAAAAAATAATGGTTTTTACCCAAAGATTCCACTTGCATGTCACCATAAATATCAACATGCACAAGCCCTAAAGGAGATTTGGCTCTCTAATATTTGTTCACTTGAAAATTGTCTCGATGATGCTTGCCAAGTGCACACCCTGAACAAACTTCTTTTGCCTTGATTGTAGGAAGCCCTCACCAAATTATTCTCATTCAATAAGGTTAGCCCTTGAAAATTAAAATAACCATATCATTGATGTCATAACCATGAATCATCTATGGTTGATTTGAGTGCGTGCAACTTACTAGAAACTAATGTGAGAGGAAACAAATGATTTTTAGTCATATAAGTCTTTGCTACAAGATGATTATTATCAAATTTATCAAATATTTTGTAGCAGTTATCTTCAAACACTACTTTGTAGTTTTTTTTTCTACAAGCTGCCTAATACTCAAAAGACTATGTTGTAACTTTGACACAAACAAAGTATTATGAATATGAGTAGCTTCTCCTTGCTTAGTCTTGATTGCAAGGGTACATTTTCTCATGACTACAACCTCCTTATCATCTCCAAACTTAACTTGACTCCTCATTGAATCATCTAATTGAACAAAAAGATCAGATTGTTAGATAACTGAGAGTGGGGGTGAATCAATTAAGTTTAGTTATCCTACAGTCCCAAATACTCCCAGATGTATATAACAAAAATTTCAATTCAAATTTTCAACTCAGTAAAATATCAACTGTGCCTTTCTCTTCATATACCAATCACCAGTAAATTAATAACTGTGTTTACCAATCTATCCAGTTATAGTAATGTGTAAAGTAAAATAAAAATTCAACACATCCATACACATATAACACATAGATTTCTAACGTGAAAACCCTGTTAAGGGAAAAACCACCTCAGATTGGTAACCCAAATTAATTCACTCTTCTGAAGTGAGCTCGGTTAATAGCCAACCCTGTTAAAAGTTATAAAACACATTGTGAGGTGTGACCTGGTTAGAGGATTTATCACTAACAGTTCTCCCTTGACCAAACATTCACTATGGGATCAACAAGAAAATAATCAACATTCATTGAATGTCATATTGAAATATAAAGACTGTTAAGTCCCACTTGGTTAAGAGATTTATCAGTAGCAATGGTTAAACTGATACATTAATGATTTGATTTAAATACAACTTGATTTGTAGATTTTTAGATCTATGCTAAGCTCAAAAATACCTCTGATCAATAATCAATTCAATATCTTTATTTCCTCCAACTCTTTTTTGCTTGGTAATTGCTTTCTCTGACGCTCGGTGTTGTCTATGGATTTGCTCAGTTCTATCTCAACCAGTTTGATCAGTGTTGCATGAAAACAATCTTTTCATGTGAATTCTCCTACAACATCTAGACTCAATAATGAAACCCATGTCTCTTTATATAGACATCATAAACCATTTTCTTTCCATCCATAGATTTTGCCTCTCAATCTTCACCATAGATTTTGCAGCTTTAACCTTCCTCGACAGTTGGGTTAATAACACGTTTCATTCTCCTTCATTCGATCATCCTTGAATTTTGTCAGTCATTTGATCATCATAAAAAATATTATCATTTACCTCGGAATCATAAATAATTGTCTAGCTCATCTTTTTAGTCGGCTGTTACAAAACTCTATTTATATCTTTCACTCAGTCAATATCAAAATGCGTTGATGATAATTAGCTCAGTTAATACTATACTCGGTATACACTACACTTGCTCGGTGTATACAAAAATCTTCATTTACCGACCACATAAACTTATTCAGTCCTGATCTTCAATACATAATAGAATCATGTAATACAATCAAGTCATTAACATAATGCCATAGACTCATCAATAAGTTACCCAATGTATACCATATCCATATCTTTCTTATCCATCTCATCTTTATGTAGATATCTCATTCCTTTACCATTTTTCCTTCTTAAGATGTTTGTAACCATCATGATAAGTATAATCAAAACTAGTTGACATCAATAAAAATACATTAACTGATTTAATGTCTTACATACACTTTAGTAGCTTGGTGATCATCAATCAATGTCTTTCAATTATCCATTCCATTATCAAACTTTCCTTCAAAATATTCAATCAGTTGTAGGTTATCAATCTCTCCCTTTGGCATTGATGGCAACACAATATGAAATGTCATAGAATACCAAACATCTGTTCTACAACTCTGTAAGCAAATTCTATAACTCGGTAAGCTCTCCCTAGCTTGTTCATTTAATATGTTTAATCACTACACAACATTAATACTTTATGCAGTCTCTCCTTGTTGATTTGATCTTCTCTCCCTGTGTGTGTATCTGTTTCTCCTATTGACTTCTCTCCCTTTAGATAGTTATTTCATTGATTCTTCTCTCCCTTTGACAACAATGCCAAAAAGAATAAACAACTCTTCAATAGCCAAAATATCATCTCTGGTGTTCGGTTCAAATCAAGTACCTTTCATGTACCGATATGTAGTTTTAGTTTATTTTTCATCTTTCAACTTTCACAACCTCAGGAAACCTAAAGTGTGAATATCATGCATCAACATCATTTGATATTCTGATAAATTATAGGTTGATGCAACCTCCTGATCACCTTAGTGACCGATAGACAGGGGAGGGAACACTAGTCTAGTCCTCAAGTACTCAAATGTATCCTTAGGTAAGGGTTTAGTAAATATATCAACAAGCTTCTCTTGCGATTTCACATACTCCACTTTCACTTGATTTTCTTGTACTTGTTCCCTCAAGTAGTGATACTTTATAGATATAAGCCTTGTCTTTGCATGCATCACTAGATTCTTAAAAATGTTTATAGCACTAGTGTTATCATAATATATTATCATTGGATCAGTGATCTGTTCATCCATACCTTCCAAAAGTTATTTTATCCATGCAATGTTCAAATAATTAGCAGCAAAAGCAACATATTCTCCTTCTATAGTGGACTGATAAATGCATCCTTGTTTCTTGCTTATCCAAGTAACTAATCTTTCTCCCAAAAAGAATGCTCCATCAATAATGCTCTTTCTATCATCAATGTGTCCAGCCCAATCCACATCTATGTAAACTTTTAGTTTGAAATTGCCCTCTTTCTCGTACCACAAACCATAGTTTTCAGTATTCTTCAAGTATCTCAAAATTCTTTTTACAACAATCATATGTAAATCTTTAGGATTAGCAAAAAATCTTGCTACAATTCCAACGACATGTGCAATATCTGGTCTACTATGCACAACATACATCAACTTACCAATCATTGATATGTATAATGTCTGATTTACTTCAGTTGACTGATCACACTTTATCAATTTGCATTCGATGACCATAGGTGTACTGACCAGTTTTGAATCTGCCATACCAAAGGCCTTCAATAATTCTTTTATGTACTTTGATTGAGTAATATATATGCCTTCACTTTGTTGTAAAATTTGCAAGCCAAGAAAAAATTTAATCTCTCCAAACATTGACATTTCAAATTATTTTCTCATTTTATCAGCAAATGATTTGCATAGATTAACATGTCCTTCAAATATGATATAATCAACAAAAATTTCAGCAATAACAATCTTATCATCAATTTCACCTTTCAAGTATAAAATGTTGTTGTCGCTTGTTCTAACAAATCTAATACTGATAAGGTAGGAATGCAGACTTTCATACCATTCTCTCAGTGCTTGTTTCAATCCATATAGTGCTTTGTGCAACTTACATATCATGTTTCTCTGATTAGAATCAACAAAACCTTTAGGTTGTTCAATGTATACCTATTCTTCAAGTATTCCATTTAAAAATGCAGATTTAACATCCATCTGATAAACTTTAAATCCTTTGTAAGCAACATAAGCAAGCAATATTCTAATTCCTTCAAGTCTAGCAACTGGTGCAAAAGTCTCACCATAGTCAATTCCTTCTTCTCGTGCATACCTTTTGCATACAAGTCTTGCCTTATTCCTATTGACATCTCCATTTTCATTCAACTTGTTTCTGAATATCCATTTGGTTCCAATTACATTTTTATCATTTGGTCTCAGTACCAATGTCCATGTTTTGTTTTTCAGTATTTGCTCAATTTCCTCATTCATGACTTTAATCCATTCATCATTTTCAAGTGCATCTCTAATAGTTTTAGGTTCAAATTCACAAACTAAGCATGTGTTGTTTCTCAACTTACTTCTTGTCATCATTCCTACTTTCTTGTCTCCAATAATCTGATTTTGTGGATGATGTCTCCTCACATATTTTGCAAGTACAAGTTCAATTATTTGTTCTTCATTATGTTCTCCACTCGGTGTAGGATCATTATCTTCATCGGTAACAATTTCCTGATTCTCGGTCTGTAAAGAATGATGCTCAGTAGTATTAACCTGTTGCTCAGTAACGCCAAGCTATTTCTCGAGTAGAGTGTCAGGTCACTCAATGTAAGTAAATCAACCATAATCTTTTGGTTCCTTTTTGCTTTCTTTATCATTCTTCTCAGCAAATTCATCAACTCTCACATTTTCACTTTCAATCATCTTGTTAGTAGCCTTTTTCAATCATTTGTAAGCTTTGCTTTTAGTAGAATATCCTAAGAATATTCCTTCATCACCTTTTGAATCAAATTTTCCATTTCTATCATCTTTCAGAATGTAACATCTACTTCTAAATACTCTAAAATAACTTATATTCGGTGCGTAACCATACCATAATTCATAGGGTGTCTTGTTTGAATCTTTCTTCAGTTGAACTCGGTACAATGTGTATACAACAATACCAACAACTTCTCTCTAGTATATCTATGCAACATCCTTTTCAATCATTAGTGCTCTAGCACAATCAACAATACATCTATTCCTCCTTACAACAATCCCATTCTGTTGTAGTGTCCTCGATGCAAAAACCTGTCTCTTAATTCCATGTTCATTACAAAAGTTAGTGAGCTCATCATAAATAAAGTCACCACCTCTATCTAATATCAAGCATTTTAATTCTTTACCACTTTCTTTCTCCACTTTAGCTTTAAACAATTTAAACATCTTAAAAGCTTCAACTTTTTCTTTCAAGAACATGACAATCATCATTCTAGAGTAGTCATCAACAAACAAGATAAAATATTTGTCTCCATAATAACTCTGAGTTCTCATAGGACCACACAAGTCGGTGTGAACCAGCTCCAAAATATCATTAGATGAATAGTTTTTTCTCTTAAAACTAGATTTTGACATTTTTCCCATTTGACATTGTTTGCACATGACATGGTCAGGTTTAGATAAGCTCGGTAAACCTCTAACTCTCCTTTTCTTACTGATCTTAACCATGTTATCAAAATTCCCATGACATAACCTTTTGTGCTATAACCACACATCTTCAGTTCTAGCCAATAAACAAGAAGTTTCAACACTATCAAGATAAAATAGATTACCTTTAGATTGTTCACTAGTAGGTGACCAAATTTCCAGTCTCATCATAGATTTTCACCTTTCTATTCTCAAATGCAACTTGGTGACCTGTGTTATTCAGTTGTGCTACAATCAACATATTATAATTAAGTTCCTTCACCCAATATGCATTCTCACATCTGATCTTATTGTTCAACAATATAGACCCTTTTCCCTTTACTAGATGTTAGTGAACAATTTTTTCCTTTCTCAAAATTGATCTAAAAGGCTCTTGCTAAACCGAAAGGAAAGTTAATCACAACACTAACAATTGATTTTCTTTAATAGCAAACTTTCTGCATATTTTCAAGGTGCAGTTGCCTCGCTAGTGAATATTCAATACAATCTTATTCAGTAAAGAATGCAATTTATGGGTATTCTTGACCAGAAAATACTTAAGGAAAAACATTCATTTCATCAATACGAAAAGAATGTGCAAGTTTAAGATCATTCAAATATGATAACCAAGATTATCCACATGCATGAAACTAAAGATCTAAACATAAATTCTCTCTATTGCTTTAGACATACAATTAACTCACATAATAGCTAAGCTTCTTCAAATATGATTCATCTCCATAGGAAAACAGATCACATACATTGACAAACAACAATATTCATCACTTAGAAAGCTTAAAATATATATATAAAACCATAAGATCTCATATACATTCTATCATATCAGTTTAAAGAAACTAAAGCATAGATTTTCAAAAATAGTTTTCAAAATCTTACAGAGCCGACCCTCTATAAGTCTTAAGTTTTTCAATATATAGCCACACGGGGCTAGAAACCAACCATGATTAAAACTACCTCAGCAGAGGTAAATATTTTTTAGTTAAAATAACTAACTAAGAGCATAAAGCTTGAAAAGTGGGACTGTGGCGTGAAACACCTTTTAAATCCATGCAAGTATCCACTAGAGCTAAGGCGTTAGGGCTGAGACCAACTGAGCGGCTTTCCAATTCTCATACATGACAATAAAAGCAGAGATCACTTGCTAACGTGGCAATCTAAGGTAAGAAATTCTCTGCTTCCACACTTCCTTATCTTTTTTGATTTGTGCCACTTTCCCATCATGCATTTCTAGGTGTTTCTGCTGGATCAAGAGCATCGATTCCATGCGTGCAACTTTAGAGAAGTCTTGCACAGTTAGCATTTTCATTTTTGTACATTCATCAAACCTCACTCAAACATTTTCGATGACCTTCTCACCTGGCCTGATTGACTCCTCCTTTACCTTAGAGCATTGTTTATCAATCCAATCAATATCACTTAGGATTATGTTCTTTATTAGCTCCAGCTCTTTAAGAAGATATTTGACCTCAGAAATTCCCTGCGCCATGGCTTCATTTCTCTAGTCAATGCATTCCTTCAGGACGTATAAGGTTTTTTCATGCAAACCCGATATTAGCCTTTCAACAAGAAACTTTTGCAGGCCGTATTCCTGAATCTCCTCCATCCATTGGATCTCTTTCACCTGGCTTTCCTTTTCTTTTTCCCAACCTTCAACATTTTATCCAACCTTTTTAAGAAGGTTACTGGTCTCATTCTGAGCTTGATTCAAGCAGCCTAAGTGTTTGATGGTCTCGGATTTAACATACTCAATCCAGCCTTCAAATGTTTTGGTAATGGCCTTGTTTCTCTGTACCTGATCCATGAATTTCTTGTTAACCAAGGATTTGACATCAATTGAAGCTAGCATCTCGCTCAATGGAAGAGGCTCTAGATGTTGAATAACATGAATGTACTGAGCCATATTTTTCATTGCTTCCTTCATTTCTTATTTATCCTTTGCGTCCTTCCATACTCTGTTAGCGATTTTTCTATTTGACACTTCAAATATCTTCACATCGTCCACTCTACTATCTTTCCCCAAGTCAATCTTTGACACTTGATAATCTTGCGCAGAAAATTCTTCATTCCCTTTATCATTTACTGGTTTGGCAATCTTTGCTACCCAATGGCCAGTGTCTTCATCGAATTCAATTCTGGATTTTGTCTTAGGTTTTTTGACCTTTGGGGTTTTATCCAAGCATTTACTTACCACATCCTCAATTGGCAATGACAGCGGCACGACACTCCATTTCTTAGCAATAGAGTTTTCCAACCATTGTGGAGCTATGGTAGTTTTCTTCTATGTCTCATAGCTGCTCAAAAGAGCAAGGGAATCCTTTGGAGTGCTTTCTGAATCACCCTGAACCTACTGGTTGTCAGACATGCTGGGAGAATTGAGATCTAGAAATGGCTCTTCTTGTTGTTCATTTTTAGGAGAGTCCAAGTCTACTATAACATTGGAATCCACTACTGGTTCCTTATCTTTGTTCTTTATCTGGGCACTTGAACGGGTCATCTGTGTGGTAGGCTCAGCTTGAAGTTGAAGTTGAACTTCTGGGACAACTGGTTCAACTTCAAGTTCAAGGTTACATATAGCAAATTTACCAACAACTTGATTAGTTGAAAAATAAGCTTTCTTTGAGGAATTTCTTTTCTTTGATTTCAATTGCTTTTTTGAAGACTAAGGGTCAATTTTAGGAGTTTTCTTTTCCTAAAGCCAATTTTCTATCCTTCTGATCACATTGACCATCTTGGACTATAAGTTATCCTCCTCTAGTTTTGTCCAATCAACCTCTAGGGTAGGAAGGGCTTCAACCTGCTCAAGATATTGGGAATCAAGCACCTCCACATTTTTGTCTTCCTCAACACCATCAATATCTAAATCAATGCTGAAAGTGATAACCCGCCTCAAAGTCATCCTAGACCATAATATCCTTCTAACTTCCAGATCATCTGAGCAATTGACCCAATAATCTTCAACTTCTAGAACATGCATGAATGTGGAAGGAACATTCAGGTTTGACTTGGCAAAACCTCTGTAATTAAAATTTTCTCTAGGAATGTAAGACTTTAAGTTCAAGGCGTGAAGCTCGCCTTCCATTGCTAAGGCATCTTGGAAACTTTTACACCTATAGTGACCTAATTCAATGGGAAATAGGACACTTGAGGACTTTTTGGAGCTACCGAATTTCCATTCAATAATATCCAGTTGCCTACAAATCTCCATCAAGATTATGTTATCCAACATAATTTGGGCAGTCTCAAAGGTTCTTCATCAAATGCCCCAACCCTAATATAAGTGAACCTAGGGAACTAAATAAAGTAACACCCATAAATATTCACTACTTGTATAGCTTCCTCTATGAGCCTACTATTTTCTTTCCCACTCAACCCAAAGACCAGCTTACCCAGGAATATATCATTAATCACTTTAAATTCTTCTGTAAATCTCTCACTCTGCAAACATGTGTAGTAATCATAAATCTTCATGTCATTGTTCCACGACTCATGGGGAAGACCTTCCCATTTTTTACAATAGAAAAGAACATATATCAAGTAGAAAGTCATGTAGAAAGGGGTTAAATTGGTTACATTTACAAGTTCTCTATGAAGTTTCTCGACGATTAAGTCAGCCTAGTCAATAAAATTTTCCCCTCCTAAAATTTTCTAAATGAAACAGTACATCCAGTCTTCCCAGTGGAAGTCATGTTTATTTCCCTTAACTTTGTTTAAAAGGAAGACAATGTCAATAATTTCCTTACGAAAATGTTCAATTGTCAAGGGTTTGGGAAACCATGAGCCTCCCTTCTCTGGCTTTTCCAACCAACTTTGAGCAATCAGAGAACTGTATCTTTTCTTATATTCCTCATATACATGGGTCACTTCTGCATAAGTCCAGGGCTCATAGGGTTCTCTGTGAGGGATTTTAAGAGCCTCTATGAGCATCTCTCAATTGATTCTTACTAAAATTTCCCCAGAGGAATCCTTGATGCACCTAGTCTTAGCATCATATTTATTCACACATTCTAGCATGAGCTCAGGACATGCTAAGGTTGGGGCAAATGCGACAGCTTCCATTAATATACTTCTAGCTAGCTTTTTAGAGAAAGATCCCTCTGACGCACTACTAACCCTCTCACATAACTCCATTAGACTAACATTAACCAGAGAGGTGTCACAAATGTTTGGGAGTGATACTAATAAACGGGTTCTACTTTTGGTTTTTGGAAGATTTGGGTGAAACAGAGGCATCTTAACATAAAAGAAGAGAAACTTCACAAAATATAGCAACAATCTTCCTCTACAAATTGAATGCTACATGAAAGAGGAAAACTCATGATTTAGGCAGGGGCATTCTGTGTCCTCGGTAAACTACATGGAGTGTTTGTGTTTTGGCCAGTTTTTACTCGGTTGCAGCCTTGACCGACGGTCGCAGTCATTGAAGGAAGCTCAGTCACTGAATGAACTCAGTAATCCCTGGTGCTTGGTGAAATTGTTGCCCAGTCATGCTTGTGGTGCTCGGTCAATACTGGTGCTCGGTGATGCCTACCATGCTCGGTAATTTTACTGTTGCTTGGTAGTTCTGACTTACCGACTGGAGTTCTATGTGATTTGTTGAGCTGACTTGGTGAATTAATTGTTGGTAGCCATTGTCTTGGGCTGACATGCAGAATTAAATGTTTGTATACATTTATGGGCCGACTTGTATGACATTTAATTATTTATTTTGGGGAGTTAAGAGTTTCATCTAGCTGACTTGTGGTTGATGATTAGTATTTAAGGAGGGCTTGGGTAGATGTTTAAGGACAAATTTTGGATAGAGAGATTTGGGAGATCAGAACTTGGAGACTTAGCACATCTCGAATTCAGATGCGAAGCTAAAGTTGATGAGGTTGTGGAAAAGTTATTGATGTTCTTGCAGATCAGATTGTAATCTGATAGTCCTTTGTAGCAGAGCTATGGGTTTCATACTTGCAAACAAGGAGATTTCTTGGAGGCTTGTGAGCTCAAGTTTAGATCTGCCTTAGGGTTTCCATTAGCTTCTGATTGTCTTCAGAGCTGAACTAGCTGATATTGTATTGGATCTAGTTGTGGATCTTGCAGAATTATTTTCTAATTGTAATTGGCCCTAACTTGGAAGGCCTTTCAATCGGGCATGTTAATGAAAATCATTGTTAAACAACTTCTTGTGTTGCATTGTTGAGTAATCTGCTATGTAATTCTTTTGGCTACAAGGTTTGGACTATCCTTCATTGGATCCTCCATCCTTGATTGCATAAGGTGGTATCAGAGTGAAGTTTTGTTCCTGTTGGAGCGAAGGCTTGATCTTGTTGAAGTAGAAGTTTGACCTAGCAAGGTTGATCTTGCGAAGTTGATCTTGTTGGAGCAGAGATTGTGCATAATCTGGATTATAGATCCGAAGCACTGAACTTGTGAAATTATGCCCTAGTTGTTTACAAGATTGCAAGTTGAGATCTGACTTGTTGCAACTTGGAGATTGTCACAAGGTGGTCGGTGAGGGTTTGTTACAGAGGGTTTCTCTTATCTTTAAGGATGCCTCTAAGAAGATTGGACCCTAGATTTATTTTAGATCTTTGTGATACTGTTGAATCCTAGATCACAAAGAAGGTGAAATCAAATTTTAGATTTGAGTTGGAATTGATGAAAAATGATATGGTCACCGAGATCATGAGAACTGTTGCTGGTATACCTTAGAATGTTGGTACTAAGGATGTCTATGAAGAAGTTGCTAAAGAATTTGAAACTGCTGGATCTAGTGGTGATGACTAGAGGAACAAATATGGTGAAGACAGGACTGCTCGGTTTCCTAGATCTATTGCTCAGTTTAGTAATTACCGAATGGAAGTTTCTACTTTCTCTAGCACTTTGAAGCTCGACAATCTGATTGATTGGATTGGTGAACTTGAAGATTTCTTTGAGCTAGAAGAAATTGAAGATCCTCTTCAGGTGAGATTAGCACAGACAAAGTTGAAAGGACATGCTGCTCTTTGGTGGAAAGAACTACATAGAGACCAAGAAGATGAAGGTGAAACAAAGATCAATCGGTGGAGATTGATGGTGACTAAGTTGAAAGCTAAGTTCATACTGACTGACTATGAGCTTGACTTGTTTAAGAAGTTGCAAAATCTAAAACAAAAGGATTTGTTTGTTGAGGATTATACCGAGGAGTTCTACAAACTTACTATTTGGTCTGGACACCGAGAGCTTGGTAAGGAAAAGGTAGCTCAGTATGTGAATGGTCTGAGATTAAATATTCAGGATGAGCTTGGTATGATGAAGATTGATTCTATTGAAGATGCTTATCAATATGCTCTGAAGGCAGAAGATAAGTTGAAGAGGAAATAACCTAGTAACTCCCGAGGGAAAGAAAAGATTGATCACTCGGTGAAGGAGAAACCAAATGATGCAGAAGATGAATAGAAACTTGTGGAACCAAAGAAGAAGATAGGTAGAGTTATCTTTAAAGGTACTTACTACAACTATGGAGAGGAAGGACATTGTTCTTTTGAATGTACACAGAAGAAGGTTGACCGACGAACTGCTGTGATGAATGAGAACATTCAAAATGAACCTGAATTAGAGAACTTGCTGCTTCGGTGAACATTTCTCGGTACAAAGGATGAACCTTGTTAGAGGAGTAACTTGTTTAGGACCCGATGCAAGATTGAAGGTAAACTCTATGATGTGATTGTTGATAGTGGTGGCACTGATAACCTTGTTGCTAAGGACCTGGTTCAAAAACTTGGTTTGAAGAGAATGAAACATCCTTGTCCTTATAGGCTTGGTTGGTTGCAAGATGTTCATGCTTTGGAAGTTAGAGAACAATGTTTCATTGATGTTCAGATTAGCTAGTACAAGGATCTTGTGCTTTGTGACATTGTGAAGATGAATAGTTGTGATATATTGCTCGGTAGACCTTGGAAATATGATTGAAAAGCTATTTATGACTATGTAAGAAATGTGTTTACTATTGAGAGGAATGATAGGAAGTTTTCATTGATGCCTTTGATAGATACAACACTCGGTAGGAGAAGCCTGAGTATTGGTAGTTGAGTTGAGGTTGTGGATCCAGAGAAAATGAATGATTAGTATGACGAACCAACCTATACATTGTCCAGAAAAGACTTGAAGAGACAGAGGAATCTGAAGTGGAAGACTTTGCAAGCAGAAAAGGTGGAGGACTTGTATGTGAAGAACCAGTTCGGGATTTATGTGTTGAATCCTAAAAGATGTTCTTCTCACATATGAACATCTTTTGGAACCTAGGGTGTCTGATGCAGGGGCATCTAAGGTTTAGGTAGGGGCATTCTGTGTCCTCGGTAAACTGCATGGAGTGTTTGTGTTTTGGCTAGTTTTTACTCGGTTGCAGCCTTGACCAACGGTCTCAGTCATTGAAGGAAGATTGGTCACTGAAGGAACTTGGTAGTCTCTAGCACTCGGTGAAATTGTTGCTTGGTCATGCCTGTGGTGCTCGATCGATACTGGTGCTCTGTGATGCCTAGCGTGCTCGGTAATTTTACCGTTTCTCAGTAGTTCTGACTTACCAACTAGAGTTCTGTGTGATTTGTTGAGCCGACTTGGTGAATTAATTATTGGTAGCCATTATCTTGGTCCGACATGTAAAATTAAATGTTTGTATACATTTGTGAGCTGACTTATATGGCATTTAATTATTTATTTTGGGGAGTTAAGAGTTTCATCCAATTGACTTGTGGTTGATGATTAGTATTTAAGGAGGGCTTGGGTAGATGTTTAAGGACAAATTTTGGATAGAGAGATTTGGAAGATCAGAACTTGGAGACTTAGCAGATCTAGAATTCAGATAAAAAGCTAAAGTTGACAAGGTTGTGGAAAAGTTCTTGATGTTCTTGCAGATCAGATTGTAATCTAATAGTTCTTTGTAGCAGAGCTAGGGGTTGCATACTTGGAAACAAGGAGATTTCTTGGAGGCTTGTGAGCTCAAGTTTAGATCTACCTTAGGGTTTCCACCAGCTTCTGATTGTCTTCAGAGCTAAACTAGCTAAGATTGTATTGGATCTAGTTGTGGATCTTGCAGAATTGTTTTCTGATTGTAATTGGCCCTAACCCGGAAGGCCTTATAGTCGGGCATGTTAATGAAAATTAGTGTTAAACAACTTCTTGTGTTGCATTGTTGAGTAATCTGCTATGTAATTCTTTTGGCTGCAAGGTTTGGATTGTCCTTCATTGGATCTGCCATCCTTGACTACATAAACTCACCAGCTATCTGTTCACAAATTATCTACAATTTCCTTACCACAAACTCTGCTATTTCCTGATGCAGGAGCATCCTGGGTGTAAGAGCAATCTTGCATCACCCAAAAATATTTTTGTTTTTATTTTTCAATAAGGGTTATTTTGTGCAGAGCTGCTATTTATGGAAAGTTACTATTTTTGGTAATTTTCGTATGTGCTCAGAATGATCTGATTTCTTTCTTGGAGGTTCACTTTGGTCATATAAGTCTGCCAGTAAAGTTTCATTTCCAGATCAAGTGTATATTGGAAGATATTGAAGATTTTCGGTATTGGCAGCAGGGTACAAAAACTTTGAACTCAGTTTTGAAATCTTTAGAGGCCCCGGATGAGGTCAAAAATTTGGGTGACGGGCGCTTGCGCGGGTCAAGCTTGTAGAGCGCTTCGTGGCGTTTCCGAAATGGGGTTATAGTGGCCGAGCGGGTCAACTGGTGATGACTTATGGTCTTCGAAAGTTGGGCCACCTGAAATGGCGAAAAATAATTTTTTTCAAAATTTCTGTTTGGGTTTCAAAGGTTATCTTGAGCCGACTATGATGTAATAAAATGTAAAATAAAATAATTCTAAGTTTGGTCGGCCTTATTGGCTAAAATTCTGGAACCTTCCCAGGCGGTGGATAATTGCCTATATAAGGAAGGCTGTATTATTGTCTTAGGCAGTTCAGAATAGTTCTGGGTAGTAGATCTGGGTATTGATTCGAGGCTTTGTCCTACAGAATATTGTAAGGGAATGCCCATGTGGCTTTGCATATTGTAATTCTGAAAGTTTGTAATTCCACATTTGTGGAGATAATAAGAAGCCAATTTTTATGTTCTTGCATATTGTTGTTGTTTCTCTATTTCTGTTATGTGTTTGTGGTATTAAGGGGAGCACCCTTCATCAAGTGGTATCAGAGCAGGAGTTCTTGAGTGTGTAAACAGATCGCCGACTGTGAGGCAGTTTGCACCAGGACCGGGGCTAGGGTTTCAGCGCGCATCACGAAAATGCCTCCACGAAGGGAACGTGGCGGAAGAGCTGGTGTCGTAACACCTGAGGTTAGAGAGCTGCAAAGACAAGTGCGAGCATTGCAAGAAGAGATTCGCAGAGGAATGAATCTTAATGTCAGAGATGAAAGCGAGGATGAAGCCGAAGAAGAATATCAAGCAGGAGAAGTTGAAATTGTGAACCAGGAGGAAGAAAGACTTTTTCGGGCCATTTCCAAAATTGGGAAAAGACCTAAGATTGAGGTTCCTACATTTTCTGGAAATCTTAACCCAGAGGAATTGATTGACTGGATCAATGAATGTGAGGAATATTTTGAGTACGAAGATGTTGACGATCCTGATAGAGTCAAATTTGCGAAGGCCAGACTGAAAGGTCATGCGAAGATCTGGTGGCAAGAAATTCAATTGGAGCGAAATAGAAGAGGGAAAGATAAAATCACAAGATGGGATCGGATGGTGGATAAATTGAAGCGGCAGTTCATTCCTGTTGATTATGAGCTTGACCTACTGAAGAAAATGCAGAGTTTGAAGCAAGCAGGAAGATCTGTTCAGGAGTATACAGAGGAGTTCTATCGACTTCTCATCAGAACAGGCCATGCAGAAGCTGATAAGGAGAAAGTTGCCCGATACCTTAATGGGTTAAGGCCAAGCATTCAGGAGGAGCTGAATCTGGTTCGAATGAACAGTATTGAGGAGGCATACCAATTTGCCCTAAAAGTAGAGGAAAAGCTGAACAAGAAGTTCGAGAGCAGACAAAATGGAAGAGGTCGCGGTGGACGATCTGGTGGACGGTCATATGGTGGCCGAAATGAAGATCTGAAAAAGAAGGATGAGGCCAGTAGTAGTCAGAATCAGCGTGGAAATAATTCCAATCGCTTCCAGGATCAGAATAATAGAGATCAGAGAGGAAGAGGAAGAGGACAAGGATCTGGAAGAGGAGGCTTCCGTGGAACATGTTTTCACTGTGGAGAAGAAGGTCATAGGGCATTTGAATGTCCTCAGCGCCAAGGCAGAACAGACAAGAGAAATGAAGGCCAGGCCAGAGTTGCACATGTAGATGAAGATGCCAGATCATCAAATTCTAAAGATGCTGAAAGAGGAGAAACGTTGATTAACAGAAGAGTCCTGTTGAGTGGTGAGAATGAACCTGAGCAAAGGAGAAGCCTGTTTCGCACCAGGTGCAAGTGTGAAGGTAAATGTTGTGATGTGATTATTGATAGTGGAAGCACTGACAATTTGGTGTCAGAAGAGATGGTGACAAAGTTGAAACTCAAGAGACAGAAACACCCACATCCATATCGGATTGCCTGGGTACAGGATGACCACAAGGTCATGGTCAATGAACAATGCCTAGTGAAGTTCAAGATCGGCGGGTACCAAGATGAGGTACTATGTGATATCATCTCTATGGATGCATGTCATATGTTATTGGGTAGACCGTGGCAGTTTGACAGATGTGCTGTACACGATGGTCGTGCGAATACCTATTCCCTGACAAAGGATGGGGTGCGACATAAGCTAAAGCCATTGAAGGAGACCGAAGAAAAGGTATGTGGTAATGCAAGAATAACATTTGTTGATGGAAGGAAATTCCTAGATGGTATGAGGCATGAGCATGTATGTTTTGCTTTAATTCCAAAAGCTAGTAAAGAGGAAGTAGAAGATGTTCCTGTAGAAGTTGCAGATTTGTTGAATGAGTTTCAGGATATTGTATCCGATAACGTGCCTGATGGATTACCACCAGTCAGGAAGATCAGTCATCAGATGGACTTGATCCCAGGAGCGAGTTTGCCGAATAAGGCAGCACACAGAATGACACCTGCAGAAAGTGAGGAGTTGAACAGACAAGTGCATGAACTGTTACAGAAAGGATTGATTCGAGAGAGTCTGAGTCCCTGTGCTGTACCAGCGGTATTAGCACCAAAGAAGAATGGAGAATGGAGGATGTGTATAGATTCTAGGGCAATAAACAAGATCACGATCAAGTACAGGTTTCCATTGCCACGAATGGATGATATTATGGACTGTTTGAGTGGAGCTGTGTATTTTTCAAAGATAGATCTGAAGAGTGGATATCATCAGATTCGGATCAGAGAAGGAGATGAATGGAAGACTGCATTCAAGACAAAGGAAGGACTATATGAGTGGTTAGTCATGCCTTTTGGGCTAACCAATGCACCGAGCACTTTCATGCGGCTCATGAACGAGGTTCTGAAAGAATTTTTGGGTAAGTTTGTCATTGTTTACGTAGATGATATTTTGATTTTTAGCAAGACATTGGAGGAACATATGATGCATATTCGTATGGTGTTTGAGAAGTTGAGAGAAGAGAAATTATTGATTAATTTGAAGAAGTGCAGTTTTGTGAAGAAAGAGTTAGTGTATTTGGGATTTGTAGTTTCAGCAGAAGGTCTAAAAATGGACCCAGAGAAGGTACATGCTATCCTTGAATGGCCTACTCCAAGGAGTGCTACTGAGGTAAGATCTTTTCATGGTCTAGCTAGCTTTTACAGAAAGTTTATCAAAAATTTTAGCAGTATTTGTGGACCCTTGACTGAAACAATGAGAGGGGATAGAAAAGAGTTTAAGTGGACTAATGGGGCAGAAAAGAGTTTTCAATTGTTGAAACAAAAAGTTATAGAACAACCTGTTTTAGCACTTCCGGATTTTAATAAGGTGTTTCAAGTAGATTGTGATGCTAGTGGTACTGCAATAGGAGCTGTTATGAGCCAAGAAGGTAAACCTATTGCTTATTTCAGTGAGAAGTTAAATGATGCCAAGAGGAAGTATTCTGTTTATGATCAGGAATTTTATGCTATAGTTCAGGCATTAAAGAAGTGGAGACATTATCTACTTCCTAAGGAGTTTGTTTTGTATACTGATCATCAAGCTTTGCAATATTTGAATAGTCAAGGAAAATTGAATCAGAGGCATTTGAAATGGGTTGAGTTTTTGCAGAGTTATACATTTGTTTTGAAACATAGGAGTGGAAAGTCTAATAGGGTTGCAGATGCTCTTAGCAGAAGGCAACTATTGCTGACAGAAATGCAGATTGAAGTGGTTGGGTTCAAGGAACTCAAGAATTTGTATCCAGAGGATCCTGATTTTGGTGAAGCTTGGAAAGCTTGTACAGAACCTGTTACTCTAGACAGGACGAAATGGTTGGATTTCATCATCCAGGATGATATGCTATTCAGAGGGAGTCAGTTGTGCATTCCACGAAGTTCTATGAGGGAGAATCTCATCAAAGAGAAGCATAGCGGGGGATTGGCTGGACATTTTGGTCGTGACAAAACCCTTTCTTTGGTTAGTGAAAATTATTATTGGCCACAATTGCAGCAAGATGTGAAGAAGTTTGTACAGAGCTGCAGAGTATGTCAGATGGCGAAAGGAGTGAAGCAGAATACAGGGTTGTATCAACCATTACCTGTACCAGAGAAGCCTTGGGAGGATATCAGCATGGACTTTGTTCTTGGTTTACCGAGGACTCAGCGGGGACATGATTCAATTTTTGTAGTGGTTGACAGATTTTCAAAGATGGCACATTTTATTCCCTGCAAGAAGACTAATGATGCTGTTCATGTAGCAGAATTGTTTTTCAGAGAAGTAGTGAGACTTCATGGTTTGCCAAAGACCATAGTTTCAGATCGGGACACTAAGTTTGTTGGATATTTCTGGCGTACATTGTGGAAAAAGTTGAAGACAGATTTGAAGTTCAGTTCATCACACCATCCACAGACTGATGGACAGACAGAGGTGGTGAATAGGAGTTTGGGAAATTTGCTGAGATGTTTGGTTGGAGATAAACCAATAGGATGGGATTTGATTTTACCACAGGCGGAATTTGCATACAATAATTCTGTCAACAGGAGCACTGGTAAATCACCATTCCAGATTGTATATGGAAGTAGTCCAAGAAATGCATCTGAATTGAGGAAGATAGATAAAGGAGAAATAAGTAGTGCTGAAGCTGAGGATTTTACAGAACACTTGAAGAACATCCATGGGGAGGTGAGGAAGCATATTACCAAGATGAACGCACAGTATAAGGCTAAGGCAGATGAGAAAAAGAGGTATAAGGAATTTCAGGTTGGCGATGAAGTCATGGTTCATTTGCGGAAGGAGCGGTTTCCAGTTGGTACATATAACAAGCTGAAAATGAAGAAGTTTGGACCATGCAGGATATTGAAGAAACATGATTCAGGAAATGCATATGAGGTAGAATTGCCTACTGAGCTAAATATTTCACCAGTGTTTAACATTTCAGATCTGACAGAGTATCATGAAGGAGGTGTTGAAGATGAGATCACAGCAGCACAGTGGAGTATTCCAGCAACCAGTTCAGATATCAAGGAGATCGAAGATATATTGGACAGTCGTGTTGGCAGAAGCACAAGGAACAGGACATATGAAGAGTATTTGGTCAAATGGAAAGGACGACCTATTGAAGATTCATCATGGATAACAAAGGAGGAGGTTAACCGTCTTGGTTTTCCTCTGCACACCTGAGTCGTGACAGGGTCACCTCTCAAATTACCCCGGGTGTCTGATGCAGGAGCATCCTGGGTGTAAGAGCAATCTTGCATCACCCAAAAATATTTTTGTTTTTATTTTTCAATAAGGGTTATTTTGTGCAGAGCTGCTATTTATGGAAAGTTACTATTTTTGGTAATTTTCGTATGTGCTCAGAATGATCTGATTTCTTTCTTGGAGGTTCACTTTGGTCATATAAGTCTGCCAGTAAAGTTTCATTTCCAGATCAAGTGTATATTGGAAGATATTGAAGATTTTCGGTATTGGCAGCAGGGTACAGAAACTTTGAACTCAGTTTTGAAAGCTTTAGAGGCCCCGGATGAGGTCAAAAATTTGGGTGACGGGCGCTTGCGCGGGTCAAGCCTGTAGAGCGCTTCGTGGCATTTCTGAAATGGGGTTATAGTGGCCGAGAGGGTCAACTGGTGATGACTTATGGTCTTCGGAAGTTGGGCCACTTGAAATGGCGAAAAATAATTTTCTTCAAAATTTCTGTTCGGGTTTCAAAGGTTATCTTGAGCCGACTATGATGTAATAAAATGTAAAATAAAATAATTCTAAGTTTGGTCGGCCTTATTGGCTAAAATTCTGGAACCTTCCCAGGCGGTGGATAATTGCCTATATAAGGAAGGCTGTATTATTGTCTTAGGCAGTTCAGAATAGTTCTGGGTAGTAGATCTGGGTATTGATTCGAGGCTTTGTCCTATAGAATATTGTAAGGGAATGCCCATGTGGCTTTGCATATTGTAATTCTGAAAGTTTGTAATTCCACATTTGTGGAGATAATAAGAAGCCAATTTTTCTGTTCTTGCATATTGTTGTTGTTTCTCTATTTCTGTTATGTGTTTGTGGTATTAAGGGGAGCACCCTTCATCATTTCCTTTCTTCGTAAGAAAATGATAATCAAATGCTAATAAAAGCTTCAATTTATTAACAAGGCTGGTAAGAATCTTGAATAGATTTTTGCAAGATGGTTGTAATAAATACATTTATGTAGAAATCATTGACGTGACATATTAAGTTTTTTCTCATTAAATTGCATGTCAAATTGGCACAAATTTCTCAGTTCCCAATAACATCTCCTGATTACCACACTCTTTACAATAATGACCCTTTTTCACTGTGCCACTAGCTGTCATAATCATATTTATGCATTCTCGTACTATCCCATCAAATCTGGTAACTTCACATGGTAACATTCTATAGTTTTGATTTGATAACCATGCTTCTTGAAAATGAAACTTCCCTGCGAAAGAAAGTACCATACTTCCAGAATATTCCATATCTTGGACTTTACACTTGAACTTGACAAAGTTCAAGGTTAAGGTTCAACTTGCAAAAACTAACAAATCGATAACTGGGGACCGGACGGATGGAGACACATTAATAACTTACAATGGATCTTGAACTTGAACTTGAACTTGACAAAGTTCAACTTCAACTTCAACATATAACTTTTTACTAACGAAATCTGAACCTGAGAGTGAGGAAAAAGATGAGGGTAACACTAGACAAGGTTTATCATTTCTCATTTTAACAGATCTACCATTATAATGTTCAAGGTATTCAAATTTTTGTTCATCACCAGTCATATGATGTGTACAACCACTATCAATGATCCAAGTATCATTCTTGCTAACTTTAGAAATAAGTTCCTTTTTAACATACCTTTCTTCTTCTGAATCTTCTTTCAAAGCTACGAATACCACCTCAATGTCATCATTAGTTTCGATGTCAGTGTCATCATCATCATCTTCAACAAGGTAACATGCCTTCTTGCTTTTGTCTTTGTAATCTCGGTTACTTCTTCTCTCATACTGTCAGTTGCCTCTGTGTTCTCGGTTATCTCTTCTGTCAGATTTCCTTTCACTAGATCTTTCATTATTTTTCTCATCTTCTTTCATGTTAGGACATCTAGCTACAATATGGCCAATCTCTTTACAATTAAAGCATACCAAAGGTAATTTTTGTCTATATCTTCCTTTACCTTTCTGCAGTCTTCTATCCATTAATGCTTCAAGCTCATTAAGTTCATCCTCATCACTTTCACTATCACTCTCATTTCTTATCATGTGTTTACTGCTTGATTTACCAATATTCAGAGATGACATAAATGTAGATTCAACAGTAGGAACAACATGATTATCAAAGTTATTCAACTCACATGCAATCAGTCTACTGATTAGACTATCAAGTGTAATATGATTACCAGGAGCTGATCTTATCTCATGAATTGCACAAACTCTAATAGCATAAATAGGTAACAATATTCCAAGAATTTTACTTACAACAATATCTTCTTCAATAATACCTCCCGATCCTCGGATAGCATTCACAATCTCCTTGAATCAGTTGTTGTACTATGATATGTTCTCTCCTTTCATTTTCATGTCATCAAACTTTCCTCTAAGATTTTCAGCTTTAGCCCTTAGCACATTCACATCTCCTTTGTGAGCTAGTGTAAGCTTGTCCCACATCTGCTTAGTAGAACTACATGTCTTAACATCTTCAAATTCGGCATCTGATAAGGAGGCAACAAGCTCTATCATTATAGTATTGTGTTCATGTCTTTCTCTCATTTTATCAACAATCAAAGGTCCAGTAGGTAAGATGAACTCATTATCCAAGTAGTATATTGAAGTTTCTCCAATTATTGATAGATACAATCTCATTCTGCTTTTCCATTTCGAGAAGTTGTCTTTGTTCAGCTTTGACACCTCTCTCTTATACATATTGTAATCTTTAGCTTAAGTCCTTCAAACTTTCCTCCAAGCACTCTATGCTCTGATACCAATTGTTAGATAACTAAGAGGGGGGTGAATCAGTTAAGTCCAGTTATCCTACAGTCCCAAATACTCCCAGATGTATATAAAAAAACTTTCAATTCAAATAATTAACTCGGTAAAATATCAACTGTTCCTTTCTCTTCATATACCGATTACTAGTAAATTAAATATCGTGTTTGCCAATCTATCCAGTTATAGTAATGTGTAAAGTAAAATAAAAATTCAACACATCCATACACATATAACATATATTTTTAATGTGGAAACCTTGTTAGGGGAAAAACCACCTAGTACTGGTAACCCAAAAGAATTCACTCTTTTGAAGTAAGCTTAGTTAAAGGTTACAAAATACACTGTGAGGTGTGACTTGGTTAGAGGATTTATCACTAACATTTCTCCCTTGACCAAACATTCACTATGGGGTCAACAAGAAAATAATCAACATTCATTGAATGTAATATTGAAATATAAAGACTGTTAAGTCCCACTCAGTTAAGAGGTTTATATATAGCAATGTTTAAACTGATACAATAATGATATGATTCAAATACAACTTGATTTGCATATTTTTAGATTTATGCTAAGCTAAAAAATACTTTTGATCAATAATAAATTCAATATCTTTATTTTCTCCAACTCTGTTTTCCTTGGTAATTGCTTTCTCTGATGCTCGGTATTGTTTGCAGATTTGCTCGGTTCTGTCTTCAACTAGTTTGATCAGTGTTGCATGAAAACAATCTCTTCACGTAAATTATCCTGCAACATCCAAACTCAACAATGAATCTCATGTCTCTTTATATAGACATCATAAACCATTTTCTTTCCATCCATAGATTTTGTCTCTTAATCTTCATCGTAGATTTTGCCCCTTTAAGCTTCCTCGGCAATTGTGTTAATAACACGTTTCATTCTCTTTCATTCGATCATCCTTGAATTTTGTTAGTTGTTTGATCATCATAACAAACATTATCATTTACTTAAGAATCATAAACAATTTTCCAACTCATCATCTTTAGTCGGCTATTACAAAACTCCATTTATATCTTTCACTCGGTCAATACTAGAATGCATTGGCAATAACTAGCTTAGTTAATACTATACTCAGTATACACTACACTTGCTCGGTGTATACATAAATCTTCATTTACCGAACACATAAACTTGTTCAGTCCTAATCTTCAATACATAATAGAATCATGTAATACAATCAAGTCATTAAAATAATGCCATAGACTCATCAATAAGTTACCCAATGTATACCATATCCATATCTTTCTTATCCATCTCATCTTTATGTAGATATCTCAATCCTTTACCATTTTTCCTTCTTAAGATGTTTGTAACCATCATGATAAGTACAGTCAAAACTAGTTGACATCAATGACAATACATTAACTGATTTAATGTCTTACATACACTTTAGTATCTCTGTGGTCATCAATCACTGTCTTTCAATTATTTATCCCATTGTCAAACTTTCCTTCAAGATATTCAATCAGTTGTAGGTTATCACAGATTTACCTGTCATGTGATTAGAGAAACCGATTTCCAAAAATTAGACATCCTCTTGGTTTTCTTTTGCCAAATTGCATACAAAGAATATAGAATTTGGTGCATCAGTAGAAGACTCAGTTTAATTGGCTCTTGACTTATTCAAGTCATATTTCTTCTTTTTGCACTCTGATTCATAGTGACCATACCTTTCATAGTATCTACACTAGATACTCCTTTGATCCACATAACTTTATCCTCTTCCTCTATTATTTCCTCTTTCTCTTCCTCTACCTCATCCTTTGATATTAGAAGAAGACACACCTTATCATTTAGAAGTATGAGAGGGGGGGGGGGATTTAGATTTTTTTGCAATATTCATAGAATATTGGAAAACTTGCACCAAACATTTTGTAGAATGTTGCATACGCTCCTCATGAGATTGCAAAGAACCAATTATTTCTACAACTTTGAAAGTAGTTAGATTCTTAATTTCTTCAATGGATATCACCAATGGATCAAATTTAGGAGGAAAAGATCTCAAAATATTTTCTACAATGGTTTTCTCTATTATATCTTCTCGTTGAGTCCCAAGTTGATTCACAATACTTTGAGCCCTAGTAATAAATTTATGAATGGACTCATATTCCTTCATCCTCAAATTCTCTTTGAAATGTTTGAAGTCTTACCAATTTAATTTTATTTATACCTTGATATGAAATTTGTAGAGCCTCTCGTGCATCCTTTGATTTTGTCATACTGGCAATTCGAGGAAAAATACGGTTTTCCATCTCCTTATATGACTTTTGTTAAGGCGAGATGATTGGCCTTTTGAATGGTGGAAAGAGAATGAAAGGAGGGGAGAGAAGAAGGGAGACACATGAAAGAAATAAAAATCAACACCTCTGGTTTTCATTTGTATGTTTGGGAAGAGTGAATAGAGGATTGGGTGTTATTAGAGAACCAATAAAACTTGATGCCTCTGGTATGATTTGTATGTCTGGGAAGAGTGAACAAAGAATTGGGTGTTATTAGAGAGAAAAGAGGCATCAAAAGGGAAAAGGATCGAAATTAGTTGCCTCTCCTTTTTCCTAGTAATAGTTTGTCACAACACATAAGGAGTGGATGAGGAAAACAATCTAGGGAGAAGTTAAAGAGGTTGAGAAGAGAAACAAAGGAGGGAATGAAAGTGAAGTAGGGCACCGTGGATGAAAAATGAATACAAACATATCAAAGGTTTTCTTTTAGGATACAGTGGTTGTGTGAAATATCATAGAAAGTTTATGGTTAGAAATGAAAAAGGGTGAGAGGGAGGACATCAAGTAGCAATGACATCAAGGAAGAATGTTACACTTAGAATAAAGAGGAAGAAAATAAACATAACTTGAGTTTTTGATCTATTGTATAGTGTTATGGTGGCGGCGAGCCTCTTCTTGTCTCATTCTCTTATGGGGTTTCTAAGTTGGGAGAATAGTATATATTTAGTTGAAACATATATTTTCATTGAAATAATTGTTATTTTTTGTAGTTCTATAAGCTTTGGATGCTAAAGATGTGTGGCTTTAGGGAAGAATATATGACGATTAAATTTTTTTCATTGTAGGGACAAAAATATGATGTTTTGGTTTGAGATATGGTATTCTATGACTCCTTGTAGATCCAATATTATTTAACTTGAATTAAATTGAATATATACAAATATTTCTCATAGCATAATGAAGATTATCTTAGCCTAATATGACTCTTTTAGCATAACTTGACTGTAACATATGAAGTTTTACATCATGGATATTAGCTTAGATCTAGTTACCTTTTGTAATTAGTGGTTCATATTAGGTAGTGGATAATTTTTTAGTAGGGAATTAATACTCAAATTTATAAAACTGACATGTAATCTAATACTACCATTTTTGTTTCACACAATGACCTAGTTTAAAACTTGTTTTGAATATTTGATCAATTTTTTATACCTCCTTTGAACTTCATTAGTTATTTCTACATCTAAAAAAAGAGTGTAGGGTTGATGTATCTTTTTATCTACTTGGAAAGATTTATACTAGGATTCTAAAGGATGGTATGTTAGAAAACATCTACCTTGTAATATTTTGGTTCATCATTAGTGTAGGTAAAATAATTTTTATGACTCTTCAATAATGCTATAATAAATTTTATTCCTTGCTAGTTTAATTATTTTACAAAGGAAAATCATCCTAGGGGTTAATTTAGTTCTCGAGTTCACACCCCCACATCTTCTTTGATGACTAACTTACTCATTTTTTAACAATCAATATGATAAAACATTATTTTCAATGCCACAAGGCCTTTTGGAATGATATTTATTTTGATCTATGCAATTTAATTTTCAAAGAGAGTCTCCTTACCTCTTGTAAAGAATAAAAATATGATGGAGATGTAAAGATATAAATAAAATGATACTTTAGTGTATATGAGGAGTTGGGGAAGGTAAGATTCTCTTCTTAATCCCAAATTCCCAAAGGAAAGATCCAAATTGATTAACCACAAGAAAATGGTCAATACATAAACTAATCAATCGATTAGTAATAAGAAGAAAGAGGAAAACCTTACATTATATTTTAGAAGAGAGAGTATTGAAATGAATTGAAGACAAATAATAACCTCAAAGTATAGCAGATCTAGAAATTTCTATTTTATGGTGTCTGTACTGAGTTTTTGGAAATTCTTCAAACAGATCCAGAATCGAAACACAGAGATAGAGAAAACCCAAAAATATTTTTCTTTTCTAAATCAGGTCGACCTTGACCCAAATATAGGTTGACCTTGACCCCTTTATGTTGACCTTGACCTGCACAGCTCCGATCGAAATTCTATTCATAGATCCTGAAAGTTTTCCGAAAAGGGTATCCAAATCTACTCTGTAATTTGTTTTTCCGCCCCTACTCCTTCAAGAAAAAAAGGTTTTGTTTGTTTGGATGAGGGGTTTACCTTGGTCAAACCCCAGTTTTGGAATTAACCATGAAATAGAATTGAAATTGCAGTAATAAACAAAGTAAATAGAACAATTCACCTTGCCTATGTTGAAACCCTTATGGAGGATTCGAATCCTTGAATCCACAAGTATGGATACTCTAAGTGGATATAGAATTGTAGGATGTAGGATGTCTCAAATCAATTGCCATTAGATCTTCAACATGAATCTTGAATGGATATTGGAATAGGAAGAAGATTGAATGGATATGGATGGAGAAATCTTCAACAAGAGGGCTCCATAGAGCTTGAATCCTTCAATGGCTACCAATGGATCTCCTTGATGAATTGAATCTTGAATGATTGAATGCTTGAAAATAGATTAATTCTTGAATGCTTTCTTTCTCCTTCTTGATTGCTTGATTTCACTTGATGATTTTTCGATGGATTTAAATGAGAGGAGAAGGCTTCCTTATATACTAGTCTAGGGCACAAACTTCTAGAGAGGTCAACATAGGAGAAATAAATTCTCATTCAGCCTATACCCCTAGGAGTGGACCTAAATTAAATATATTTTAAGATTTTACCATCTTGAAGCTTGAAACAACCGACTCGAAAGCAGGAAAATAAATCTTTCGAAACCTGATATTGAAAAATCCTCAAATTTTGAAATTTGGACCCTAGGTCAAGGTCGACCTAGACCTTGACCTCAGGGTCAAGGTCGACCCTAGCCTAGGTCAAGGTTGACCCTAACCTAGGTCATGGTCGACCTTGACCCAAAAGGTCAACCTTGAGCCTGAGGTCAAGAACCTCAAATTCACATAGCATAATGCCAAAAATAGGCATGAAAGAAGTGGAAAACATGGCAGGACAGGGGAAAAAGCCAGATCCAGGTCAAAGACCCATTCAAGGCATTTTTCATGACCCCAAACCACTTACTCAGAAGGCTAAACTAGTCCTAAATGGAAGTGCTTCCATTTTTCGATGATACATTTAGCCCCCACTTTAGCAAGAGTATGGACTCGATGCAAACGCTTGGTAAAGGAGATCGTAAAGAAACAAAAAATCTTATTGAAATCAAAGGGACAAAGCAATCCTCAAGCCCCCAAGGACTCAAGTCTTTGTCCACCTCAAGATTACTATAAGAGAGACATCACTAGAAAAAAGAAAGAAGAGGGTGTGATTACCTCACCCAATGAGAACTTATGTCCCATTGTGAATCACACAAGGAAACAACACAACTGGAAAGATAGAGTTGAACTGCCTAGTGAATTTGGCTACTCACTAGTCAACCCATAAAGGATTCACCCTCAGGAATATTCTTATTTCAAAAGAGCAAATCCAAAACAAGAGAGATCCAGTCTTAAGGAAACCTCCGACCTTAAGGGATCAAAACATTGAAAATTGAAACTAGAGGGATCAAGAGATCCTATAAGGTAAAAATCCATGCTTTAAGGATTATTCTCTAATCCATAAAGGGAAAAAAGTCTTGAAAAATATTTTGAAAGTGCGTGTGTGCAAAAAGTGAATAGAGCATATGCCCCCACGTTACTTAAACCCAAAATGTAAATAATAAAAAGATGATTAAAATGGATAGGGTGAAAATGGATCCACACTCTATACAAAGGAGAGGAAGAATACCAAGATTTATCCTCTAATGAGACCTGATTAACACAAAGGTAAGTGTCAATTCATGATCTATACAAAGGAGATAAATAACTTGGGTTAACTTCTCCCTCACCTCTAGAAAGAGAGAGTTTAGGAAAGAGTAATTGAGAATATTTGAAAGTAAATCTAGAAGACTAATATTGAAATGAAGAAATAAGTACTTACCTCCAAAAAATAATCTTCTGAAAACCTTGTCAAATGGTCTCAAAAATTGTTGATTTTCACAATTCTTAACCGAAACTGTGAGATCTACAAAACCCATAAATATTTTTATTTTTGGGTCCAGGTCGACCTTGACCCAAATGTACGTCGACCTTGACATGTGCTGCTCCGACAAAAATTCTATTCGCAGATCTTGAAATTTTGTCGAAAAGGGTATCCAAATTTGCTCTGTAATTCACTATTCCACACCTTCTGCAAGAAAAAAAGGTTTTTTTTGTTTGGATGAGGGGTTTGTCTTAGTCAAATCCTAGTTTTGGAATTAACCTTGAAGTAGAATTGAAATTGCAGTAAGAAACAAAGTAAATAGAACAATTCACCTTGCTTATGTTGAACCTTGTAGAAGAGTATGAAGTTGATCTACCATGCCAATGCATGGCTCCATGAAAGTAAATGTGCTCATGTACTTGAATTGGGAATGAAAGATAAAGAATGTAGAAGTCTTGAATGCTTGAGAGATCTTGAGATTGCTTGATAACTTGTAGATGTACACTCAAATTGTGCACTTCTCTAAGTCATTACTTCTAAGAGAATCCATGGATTGGAAACCTTGAGAAAGAGACTTAGAGGTCCCTAGGCATGGAGTCACAAGGGTATTGAGAATGCTCTCAACTAGAGCTATTAAGCCTATAACCTTGCTAGTAAACCACACAATGGGAGATTCAAAGAGACAAGGGCAAGAATGCCAATATCCTCAAGAATCAACAATGGAAATGCAATGCTATGCTAAAAATGAAGATGTAAGTAAGCTATGGAAATGGAAGTATTACAAGCCTTTCTAATTAAGCTATGTGAGCTAAGCTAGAACTTGAAAGGAAATCTAAACTAAGAAAGCATAAACATGAAGCTATGATGCAAAAATGAAAGCTAGAATGCAAGAAGATCTCCAAAGCTCCAAAGTCACCAAGAAATCTTGCAGCATATGATTAGTATTCAAAAGTTGGGATCCTAGAATGAGAAAAAAGCTCTCCTTTTAAAGGAATTGAAAAGGAATGGACCATGGAGATTAAGAGGCAAAAGATTTAATCAAGGATGGAGCTTGAAAGAGGAGCAATCTATGTGCAAAAATCTCCTCTAATGGGAAAATAAGAGTTGAATTTTGTGTCCCATATGAGACAAAAAGGCCTTTTCTCCTTTTTATAAAATAAGAATAATGCTTTATTTGTGTAACTTAGGATAAGAGGAAAAGTGGGGGCTTTTTATTTAATAAAAGGGGAGGGAATTTTTTTAAATAAATAAAGACTTTAGGATAAAACGGTTAGCCCATAGAATAAAATTGAATAAATGATAAAATTAGGATTTGATCAAGGAAATTGACATTGAATTGAAAATATTGCAAATATTGATTTAGAAAAGTGATAAATTACTGAATGGGGGCCCAAAGTCTAGGTGACCATTTTAGGGTGCATACATTTGCCCCTCTTTGACTAATGTGAAATCGATTTGGGATCACATGTGGTCAAAGAATGGAATTGAAGTGTGAGATTGATTTGGGATCACAAAACAACCCAGACATGTGTTCGACAATGGGAACACATCAAGACAAAGATAAGCTGAAAGATGAGACCAACACCTATAAATAGGAGATTGTCAAGTCTCAAATAAGAGATAAGAATCTGAAGTAAGGTTTGATTGATAAAGCTGAATCAAGGATTGAAGTTTGATAGGTATTGCCCCCTTGAAATCGAAATCAAAATCAGGTAGAGGAGAAATAGTAAATTGATAAATCTGATCAAATCACTAGAAATCATAATCAAAGATGAAAGATGATAGGATAACCATCAAGCAGTGAAGACATGCCCCAATTTGACTAGGTTTGACTGAGAAAGCTATAGGATAACAATGAATTCAAACCTCAGAGAGATGAAGTGAAGTAGATGAATGAAAGACTAGAAGGTTGAAAGAGATGGGGGTGAAGAAATGAAGATGCCCCAGCGAAGATCGAAGGATCAGGCCTCAAATGGTCAACCAACTATGCAGAAGAAAGATAAATTTTGAAATGCAATTTTGACTATCAAGATGAACCAAATTTTGGTTTTGATCCCAAAAATGGATCTAGGACGTCGAAATTAGCCAGGGGTGCAATTTTCATGAAATTCTGAGATGTTTCAAAAATTAGGTCAAAAAGTCAAAATGCTATAAAAGGGGTAAAAAGGTTATTTTCAAATTCATTTGTATTTTGTGATATTGAGAACTTTGAGAGCTTAGAGAGAGAAAATGGCCTAGCAAGAAGCAATTCCGATCCACACACATCGATTCAAGCACAGTCAGTTGCACAATCAGCCTCCTCAGTATGGTGCCCCGGTAAGTTTTCAGAAAAACTAGCCCGTTGAGTCATTTATGAGCTATTTAAGGCATTTAAAACATGTTTTTAATTGTTTTCAAATATTTCAAATTTCAATCATGTGAAAGTTTGTACGATATTTTGAAAGTATCGCACACCTTGATACTTTTTATCGTGCGATAGTTCACGGGTCCACAAAGCATCATGCAATAGTTCAATCTAGTATCGCACGATACTGGATGAAATATTGCACGATCTTGTGTGAACTATCATAGAGAAAAATAGTATCACATTGCTAGAGAGGAAATTATCGCATGATACTATATCCAAAAATAGTATCGCAGAAGTATATTAAGAAATATCGCATAGTGTTAATTTGAGCAAAATAACATGGGTCTAGACAAGTTTTGTGTTTAAGATTTCTTGTACTGATTTTAGACATCCATCATGATATGTTATGACATCTAGTTTAGGGTTATGGCTTGCAGGAGACTTTTTTGGTGCTCCTTATCAGGGCTCCAAGAGTGATCGAACTATGCTGTGTGAGAGATCTGGATACTCCTAGGAGAGATGAGCTCATCAGCATGGGATTCAGGTTCTTGCTAGATATGCCCCATATTCGGGCAGATCACAGGCTACTGATAGCGTTGGTTGAGATATGGCACAGTGAGCACAACACCCTTCATCTTCCTACTAGAGAGGCGACGATCTCACTAGAGGATGTCTATTGGATCCTCTGGGTATCTAGCCATGGCGATCCAGTGAGTATAATCATGTTTCTAAATGTGCATAGATGTAAAGTTTCCATATGACAGAAATTGACATTATTTTTTTGGTGACACAGGTATACTATGATCAAGATCTGACCGAGGGGCGACAGGCCATCCAGGACATGTTCCAGGATGTCACCATCATTGATAGACATCTCAATTAGGACCGACCAATGGAGGATTTTGGTCATCATTTTTTGGTTCCATGCATAGTGTGCTCGATAGTAGCACATGCCTTGATCACAGACAGGAGCCAGAGAGGGTTCCCTTTGGGCTGGGGTAGATTGGTTGCTAATTTGATAACACACCCTTGATGGATGGAATGGGGCCCAACCATCCTAGTAGACATGTACCATGAGTTACATGAGATAGTCTATAGGGAGAGCAAGACATGGGCATGCAGTGCTATTCTAGCATAGGTATGGGCATGGGAGCACATTGCTGTTGTGCACCCACATGTGCAGCCTAGGGAGTGGAGACACCCCTATATCTACAGGTACATGGGATTCATCAGCCAGCCCCATAGTGGAGACCTCACATATTATAGGAGGATCCTAGATGAGCTCACATCTTTTGAGTGGAGAGCATACAGGGCCTCTGAGTAGTGGAGCGACTGAGAGCGGGAGCTAGGGTATATATTGTGTAGCCGGCCACTATTAGGCCGTTACTCTGAGATAGTGGAGCGATTTGTGATCACTCGGATCTGGAGACAATTGGGGCGACAACAAAGGATACCCACAGAGATGACCACATATGCCTGGGCTAGGGATGAGGAGGGACAAGGATGGCTATCAACACTGGACTACCAATAGGAAGCATAGGAGATTACAAGGATATGCAGGGGGCCATGGGATTACCTTCTTGATATGGTAGATTCAGGTGCAGATGCAACCTATAGGGAAGAGCAGCGGAGATAGCCATTCCCACATTTTACTGTTCCTGATGCACAGCTGCTGGCACAGGGTGGTGATGGGGATGATGATGATGGGGGAGAGAGGGGAGAAGACATGGGATAGGGATCTAGATCAGGTGGATGAAAATGGTCATGAAGATAGGTTTCTGATGATGAGGGGGATGATGTAGCAAGATTAGTTCATCGATGGGTAGACGCAGGACAGGATCAACCTGCAGATAGGGCAGGAGGGGAGGATCTCAGAGCTAGAGTGTAGGTTTTAGAGACTAAGATCCAACAACTCAAGCTTACTATTGTTGTGTGAGATCATTAGCTAGCAAATGCATGAGCTGAGATAGATCAGTGGGAGAGGGCAGCATAGGCTGACGCTACAAAGATCTGGAGAGAGGCGACATGAGCTACATATTACCATGGATTATATATAGCAGTCATACCCACAGCATAGCGAGTGCTACTCTATTCTGAGAGGGCTGGGAGATCTGAAATGGTACCAAACAGAGCAACAACACCACCTCCACCACCACCACGTGATGGGGAGAGTCAGACTTAGGTCTAGGGTTAGATGTATAGAATCATATCTTGGGACATCATCCAGATTTTGGATCCCACATTGTATTTTGTATCATGACAGACATATATATATATATATATATATATATATATATATATATATATATATGAGATTTACTAGATTTGTGATGTATCTTGAGTATTTGTCCCACTTGTGATGGATGTTTCAGTTTTATTGTCTTGTTATATTGCTCAAATGTATGATGTATGCTTATATATGCTCATGTATAATCTCTCTCATAGATGTATGTTTAGTTCCCATATTATGATATAGACACATGTTTCTGAAAATGATCTTTTTATGATATAGATATGATGATAAGATTAACCCCTTGTGATGATAGGAAAAGGATGTCATGTGAAAGACAAGGAGTGAAAGACATGATCAAGAAAAAGTGAAAGGTGAGCACAGTTGACTGACAAGTCCACGAAAGATGAAAGGAGAGATCTCTCCATATGCAAGATGCAAAACTAAACTAACATGAACCTAAGAATGCAAGCTACTATGAAAAGTGGTTTACTTGCAAGGTCACAAAGCCATTAGTCTCTAATAATCATCATCGAGCATTATTGGTAGTGTCACAAGATCATACAATATGCACTAGTATAACTATGTGAATTTGAATATGATCTATATCAGATAGGTATGTGGGAATCTCACCTAAGCATCAAAGACATATAGGTCAAGATGACTAGTGCAGTGAGGTTGCCTAAGTTTAATATGGCAAGATTATACTCGCATTGAGACACAAGGAAAGTCAAGATGGCTATAAGTATGCACTTGTGAAAATAGTCAAGGGTAATACATTGTAGATCCTAGTGTCAAGTGGAACAAGCATGAATGCTCATGATAGTTAGGGCCAACAAAATATACCCACAAGCAGAAAAAAAAATAAAACATGTCCTCATGCCCCTAGTCTTGTAGCTTAGCATCATCGAAAACTATTAGGGAGAGAACACTCATCAAAGTAATCATCATAGACATCACACAAAGAAATAAAGTCAAGCAAGTCTCAGCGAGTCAAGTGTTTAAGTGCGTGTGTGTAGGTCATAGAATCAAACTTTGAGTATCGCATCTGCTAGTGGAGAATATCATATCATGCTAGACTGTGGGTAGGATATCTGATAAGTGTTAAGAAATAATTGACGCTAGGGTAGTGTTGAAAAACACAGTTGAAGTGGTGTTGAAAAACACAGTTGGGGTGGTGTTGAAAAACACCATTTGCAAGGTGTCCTAAAGACCAACACATCCTAGAGACCAAAGCTAATACAGTTATCCCCCTAGACAAAGACAAAGACCAATTCCAAACCAAGGCAACAAGGACAAGGCATGATAAGAAAGGGTTAAGTGTCGAGGATGCATGCTAAGAAACAAGGGTGCAAAGGCCTCAAGTAGCGCCTATTTCCAGGTTTTCACCACTTGGAGATTTTTTTATTTTTTCAATTTTTTTGTATTTTTGCTACCAAGGCGCTTGTTTCAAGGTTTTCACCAAGGCACTTTTTCTATTTTTTTGAATTTTTTGCATTTTTTGATTTTTTAAAATATTTTTTAGGACTTTATATGCTTTTTAGGATTTTTTCAGCATCATATATGAATTTTTTTGGAATTTTTTCAAGATCAATAAATATGCACAAAGGATGCCCCCAGATAGAACATGCATCATGGATAGAACTTCTTTAAGTGCAAGACATTGATAGGCTCAGGGAGCTGTTCTCCCTCTTCAGTAGATAACAAATAAGCACCTGTCCCAAAAGCAACAGTAATGATGTATGGTCCAAGCCAATTAGGTTTGAATTTTCCCTTTCTCTCTCTATGTTGTTGGTTCTTAGGGTTTTCTCATAAGACAAGATCTCCCAATTGGAATTCTCTAGGGAGAACCTTTTTGTTGAATGCTTTGGACATACGCTTTTGGTAAACCCTCATGTGATCAAATGATGCTTTATGCTTCTCATCTAGAAGTTCTAATTCTTGGAGCCTCATGGCGTGGTAGTCTTCATCTGTCACTAGACCTTTGAGGGAAACTCTAAGTGAAGGAATTTCAACCTCTAAAGATAACACTGCTTCACCACCATAGGTAAGGGCAAAAGGAGTAGCCCTAGTTGGAGTACGAATGTGTGTGTGAATTTTGTACCTAGTTGTAGACACAACACTTCAGTAAAACATTAGAGGTTAGCAAAAATCAAAATATGCAACTAAGAACAATATAGCTAACCAGGCGATTTATTGCCTTCTAGTAGGTGCGAGTATGGTATTCTTAGATTAGACCGAGATTAGTGACAATGCAACACCTAAAAAAAGGATTTAAATGATGAAAGCAATAAAATATGAATGCAAATTAATCTTTTTTTTTTTTTGATGCAATAAGATGAGAAAAACTAATAATAAATTAATCTAAATGGATTGAAATGATATACAAATTAAGCTAACAATGATATGAAATATGAAACTAGAATGAATTGAAAACAAGATTGATCTCACAAAATGCTGATTCACAAGAAGCTTGATGATTCCTCTGATGTCAATTCGCTAGAGTAAGTATGCAAATTTTGTGGATGATTTGTAAAGAGCTGAGCCTTGATTTTATAGAAATTCAGGGTTTGAGGGTGCATGGAAAAAAGTCATAAATCACTCTTGATGAACTCAGGTTGATTTTTGAGTTAACAAGAAATTAGAAATAGATAACTCATAAAATCATGCAAGAACAACTTTTTAACTCAAACCAGAAGTTTAGATCAACTTTGAACTCAAAATAGATGTTGAGTTTCAAAAAGATAACAACTTGAATTGATTTTCTGATTTAAAGTTTAATTGCTCTTTGAATGTGCACAAATAATCATGAATTAATTAAATAAATAAAGTGATTTATCTTCAACTTAACTGATTTTAAATTTAAAACAATTGATTTATGGGTTAATCAATTATTAAATCAAACTTTTATTCAAAAAACTATATTATTAAATATTGACAATTAAATTTAATTAATTAAATAAGAATTTAATCAATTAGTCATGAGATTTTAGATTTATTGTCAAAATTAAATAATACAATTTAGGAATAAATGTAATTAAATAATTAAGTGGCAGTATTAAATCTGATTAATTAAATATTTAGAATATTCAATTAATCAAACTTTAGGATAAATAAGATTTATCGCCAAATAATTATTAAATTAAGAATAATTATGATAAATTAGGAATATTTCTAGGAATATTCCCCGATGTAGAATTTAGGATAATCAATTAGGATTCGATAATGTGCAGATGTACCTTAAGTTAGGACTTTGATGTCGATTTTATTTGAATTGAAGATGTAGGAGGTTAATGAACCTATAGCCCATTTTTGGGGTATTACATTTTGCCCCTCTTTGAATCACTGTGCAAAGTGTAGTGGTTCAAAGAATAGTTTGTGTTTGATATACGTATGAAACTAATTTGAAAGATTGAAAGATATCGACCCAGGCCCAGAATGACCAGGAATCGAGATGATGCTAGCTATATCAACAATGAACCGGTGATTACAAAAAAGTGCCAAAATGCCTGATTCTGAACCTTATGATTGTGAAGAAGTGAGTGACCGATTCCAGACCTCAATGTCCTTGTATGAATCATATTGGTATCACATCCTGAACCCATCAGTTACAAAGAACCAAGGAAATTAAACTAATGAATTGATAGTTACGAAAAGCTGATACAGTTTACAAGATAGATTTGGATACTAGATGAATCCGATATGCCCCAAGAGATGATAGATTTTCCCCAAGCGATGAGGACTTTAGATGAATCAACAACTAGATGTGGTTGTTGTCTTGATTACTGAGGAAAGATTGATTAACAGAATTGAGCTATAGACTTTGAATGATGTGCAATGCCATGCCCCCTTCGGGATTAAAATTGAAATCTAACAAGAAAAGTTAGCGTTTATAGTTTAGAAGCATGTTAATTGATTTGAGAAGTGGTTATACACGTCTAGGAATGCGTTCTACATCGTTTAGAGGTCCTGGAGACCAAGTTTGACTAGGTTTGACCATGAGTTGACCATGGTTAACCAAGTTGAAATTTTGATAGTTTGATGTGAGATAATCAGTTAAGTTGAATTTTGGATTTCTATGATGATTAGAAGGTCGATTATGCAAGCAATTGGCATTATAAACGATCTTAGATTTTGATTTTGATCCCGAAAATGGATTGTACTTGTTGTTTCGTTGGATGGACCTTCTTGTAGGATTCAACTCTTTTTTGATTCGAAGATGTGATTGAAATTTTTTTTTTTTAAGTGTTCAAGCAATTTGTGAGACCATGCAAACATGCAGAATGCAAAGAGATATGCAAAATGAAATGCAAACCTAAGACCTAGGACCTAGTCACTGATCATGTGTCAGTCATTCTCATCATTGAATTTTTAGGTAACTAGATAAATCAATACAATGCCCACTAGTTATGAAACCATAGACATATGAATATTGATTTGTATGCTCAAGAATTAATACAACACCCATTGGCTAGACAACCATAGACATATGAATATTGATTTTGTTTTCAGAATGTTGGATTAGATATAAGCACCAAGGCATAAGCACCAGGATGACCTGAATATCATGTCCATTTTGATGTAGCAATTTTTATAAGTATCAAAACATAGACATCGTGATGACCTGAATACGCCTTGCATTCAAACACATCAAATAGTTAAGAGATCATTCTAAATCCAATGTGAATTACCCGTAGTGACCCTTTATCGTTCACATCCTTAGGTAAGATCACATTTCACAATAGGAGAAAGAACTCACTCAAAAAAGACAATAATTAAATCAAACTTTCTTAAATTTTTTGGCTATCAATGGTTGAGGTACGCATGGCCATCCAATTTGAGATAGATGCTCTTACAGTCAAACACCATTTCAATCCAGAATTTCCAAAGTTGTTAGATTTTCACATACAAGAAGAAAATAAAGAAAAGATTATGCCCCCAGTCATCACTCTCTAAATCCTTTAAAGGACATCATCAAAGAGCTCGTGGGAACAAAATATGTAAAAATCTCAATGTGAATCAGTAAGCATACAAGGAGATAAAAGCATGTAAAAAGCATAGAGTGTTTTTAGTTTGTGTTTGATGTTTGATTGCGTTGTTGTAGCTGCAAAATCCTTTTTGGAGACGAGACAGACTGACAGATTCGGATGAAGCTTCAAAGGACTCTGACTGGATATGATATGTCTAAGATACATTGGAGGCCATAGGATATGACTTTGATTGCCCCCAAGTTTGAACATTGATAGGATACAGACGCTTTAGTTGATTGGTGTACAGACTGACTTATTGAAAATAGGAATGCGGGAACAAACCAAGAGATATGTACAAACTAAAGCAAGACTGAAAGCTGGGAAAGACCAAGATTGCACTGATAGATGGAGCATTTTGAAACAAGTGGAATCCGTTTGCCAGGTTTTCACCATCTTGGCAGAGATTCTATTTTTGCTACCAAGGCGCCTGTTTCCAGGTTTTCACCAAGATACTTTTTCTTTTTCTCATTTTTTTGTATTTTTCATTTTTTTAATTTTTTTGTACTTTTGATATTTTTTACTTTTTTTGTGAATCATCAAGGTGCCTATTGCTAGGTTTTCACCAAGATGTTCATTTTTTCAGGACTTTTTCCAATTTAAAAGATTTTTTCAGGATAATTTACCATACACAGAATGCCTTAGGCATAGAATTTCTTCAGATGGAGAGCGTTGATTGGCTCTTAGAGCTATTCTCCTTCAGTCATTGATAGTTGATAGGAACCAGAGCCAAAAGTAGTGATAACAAAGGGACCCATCCATTTGGGTTCAAACTTCCCCTTGCGTTCTCTATGTGATTGATTTTTAGGATTCTCTCTCAAGACTAGATCGCCAACCTGAAATTCTCTGTGTCTGACTTTCTTGTTGTAACCTCTAGGCATTCTCTTCTAATATACTCTGAGATGATCATACGTTGCTTTTCTGTGCTCATCTAGTAGTTCAAGTTCTTGCAACCTAGACACTCTGTAGTCATCATCAGTTACTAGACCATGCATTCTGATTCTTAGTGATGGGATTTCAACCTCAATAGGTAGGACTACTTCAGACCCATAAACTAAAGCGAAAGGTGTAGCCCCAATGGGCATTCTAATACTTGTTCTATAGGCCCAAAGAGATGGATTGATCATGAGATGCCAATTTCTTCCCATTTTATTAACTGTACGGTGCAATATTTTCAATAGATTCTTGTTAGAAGCCTCTGCTTGTCCATTCCCTTGATGATAGTAGATAGATGACCAATATTGTGTAATCTTGAATTTGGCACATAAATCATCCAAGTCTTTGTTCTTAAATTGTCCACCATTATCTGTGACTATAGAATGTGGAATACCATACTGACATATGATGTAGTTCAAGATGAACATAGATATTTGTTTTCCAGTTGCTTGTGTCAAAGGGACTGCTTCTACCCACTTTGTAAAATAATCTATAGCTGTGATTATATGGGTATGTCCATTAGAAGAATGAGGATGTATAGCTCCTATAAGATGAAAGGCCCATTGATGAAAAGGCCATTGTGTAGTGAAGGGAATTAGATCTCTCCCTGGAGCATGAATTAAGTTTCCATGTACTTGGCACTTTTGACAGTTCTTAGCAAACTTGATAGACTCTTTCTCCATTGCCGGCCAATAGTACCCAGCCCTAATAAGTTTTTGAGCTAGTGTTAAACCATTTGAGTGTGACCCACATATACCCTCATGGACTTCCTCTAATGCATGTTGAGACTCTTCCCATTCTAAACATCTAAGGAGCGTACCATCTAGACCTCATTTGTAATGATCATGACCAATGATGACATACCGGGAGGCATTATGAATAAGGTATCTCTTTTCATGGTGGTTGAAGGTATTGGGAATGATTTGGTCTTTGAGATAGGAGAATAGGTTTTTATATGTGGATGAATCATGACCTACAATAGTGCAAACCATGTGGGTTTCAGGGGAGTCATATGTAGGGTAAGGTAGTGCTTCCAGCAGGAACTTGTAGCGTAGCTCATGTTCAGGTTGCTGTAATAAAGTAGATAATGTTGTCATTGCATCGGAAGCCTTATTCTATAGGTATTTTCTCAAATGTGATAAAGATGAAATATTTCTTGAGATCATCTACCATTCTCTTGTATGGAATGAGCTTTTCATCCTTAGTTTGGTACACATCATTGACTTGATGGATTACAAGTTGTGAGTTTCCATGAATATGTAATTTTGTTACTCTCCACTCAATTGCTATTTTCATACCATTCAAAAGGGCTTCATATTCAACAATATTATTTGTACAAGGAAATTTGATTCTAAATGCCTTAGGAATGGAGTATCCTTGAGGAGTGATAAACAAGATGCCTGCTCCAGATCCATTATGTGTATAGGAGCCATCAAAGAATAACTGCCATTCTCTAGAAGAAAGATTCATGATAGAGGAATCTGGGAATTCCATTTGCATTGGTGTATCATTAAATAAAGGTGCATCTACTAATTGATCAGCAATAACTTGGCCTTTAATAGCTTTTCTTTCAACATATTCAATGTCAAATTCACTTAAGAGCATGACCCATTTGGCTAATCTACCCGTGAGGGCAGCTTTGCTTAGTAGGTACTTTAGTTGATCAATCTTAGATACTAAATGTGCAGTATGAGCCAACATATAATCTCAATCATTGAATAGTTATTTTTGTATGCCACCAATGTTCTATTGATATAGTATATAGCTCTTTCCTTCTTGTTCTCATCATGCTGTACAAGCAATGCCCCCAGTGATGTATCTGTAGTGGAGACATAAGATCAAAGGCTTCCCTTGAATGGGAGGCATCAAGATAGGAGGATTTGATAGATATTTCTTGATATGATTAAAGTTCTATTCACATTTCTCACTCCATGCAAAGGTCACACCTTTATGTAATGTCTTTGTAAAAGGTTGTGATATGTCTACTAGCTGAGATATGAAGCATTTGATAGATTGAACTCTACCTTGCAATGTCCTCATTTGACTGATGTTCTTGGGAGGTTGCATCTCCATTATAGCCTTTACTTTAGTTGGATCAACTTCAATGCCCTTCTTTGAAACTATGTATCCTAAGAGCTTTCTAGAAGTGACACCAAAAGTACACTTCTTAGGATTTAGTCTAAGACTAAATTTTTCCATTCTATCTAGTATCTTGCTCAAGTCATTTAGATGTTTAGCTCTAATCATAGATTTTGCTAAAGTATCATCAACATAATCCTCCATAGTCCTATGCATCATGTCATGAAAAATAGAAGTCATAGCTCTTTGATATGTAGCACTGGCATTCTTAAGCCCAAATGGCATGACATTCCAGCAGAAGGTACCCCATGCACATGTAAAAGCAGTTTTCTCTTGATCCTCTAGAGAAATTTTTATTTGATTATATCTAGAAAAACCATCCATTAAATAATACATCTCAAATCCCGCAATCATGTCTACTATCATATCAATGTTAGGTAATGGAAAATCATCCTTAGGGCATGCTTTGTTTACATCTCTAAAATCGGTGCACACTCTTATTGATTTGTCTAGTTTAGAAATAGGTACAATATTAGAGATCCATTCCACATAATCAATAACTCAGATAAATCTAGCTTTTAGGAGCTTCTCTAATTCATCTTTTACCAAGAGTGCAACATGTGGATGCATCTTTCTCAATTTTTGCTTAATAGGTTTAACATTTGGAGCTATAGATAAATGGTGCATTATAAGATCAGGATCCAACCCTGGCATATCTGAATATTTCCATGCAAAGTTGATCTTCTTCTCTATTAGGAATGTTCTAAATTTTTCCTTTTCTTCCTCTGATAAAGATTGTGCTGCATGGATCAACTGTGCTTCTTCTGCTGTTCCCAAATTGATAGATTGAGTGGGCTCAATTAGAACTGGAGATCTGTCTTGTAAATGACTCAAAAGGACATCAAATATCTCATCCTTAGGCACCTTAGAGAGGTTTTCACCTTCAGATATGTCTTTTATTTTTACTTTTGTAAGTTCTGAGACTGCCACAAAGTGGTTTTCACCCTCAAAGCTCCTTTTCTTTTTATTCTTATTCTTATTTTTTTGACTAAGATACTTGATGTCTGACTCTGTCATGCTAACGCTTGGTTCACTGATGGAAGTCCTCATAGGCTCAACTGCATTTAGGTAGCAAGCAAGGGCATAGTCATTGGGAAAGGTATAAATACCTTGGTTCAAGTTGGTGGATGTTATGTCAAGAAGGTCAGGGCATTGGATAGTCAAAGTGGTGAAAGATTGGGAAAAAGTGTTTACGGATATGGATATGTCATCATTGGTCCTAACCCGATGCTCAAGTTCAAAGGTGATATTAAAACTTAAGACATTCAATTCATGAATAGGCTCAATGTCATTGTGGAAATCTACTTTAGTCATCGGTGGATCAGACTCGATAAGTTCATCATTTCGCTCTAGACTTATGTTAGGTTGAGATGCATATTGGTGAATAACATCAACATGGTTTTCTGTAACAAGTTCATCTGGTTCTGGAATGACTCCCCATTCATAGTCATTTGATTCATTTTCTATCTCTTCATCTAGACCTCTAGGAAATATAAGAACATGAGTAAAGTCAGGATGAATACCCCAAAAAGGGTTACCCTCAGATTCTGATTTGAATTCATACTCATAGGAATCTATCTTAGAATAACTACCACCTTCCTCTTTTTGATTGCCTTCGAGATTAGTTGGTTCTTGTGTTGCAACTATCTCTTGCTGTATAGTAGGTTCTTATGTTTCTACTACATTAATTATTTTTATTGGATCATCTTCAGCTTCAAGGAGGTCTTTTATTTATTTAGGCAAATGCTCATAAGGAATGAGTTCATCAGTGGTGTCTGAATCATCACTATTAGATAGTTCAGTTATTTCCCCCTTTAGTTGATTTGCTACGGAAGGCTCAATCTATTCTAATACATGCAGGGAGTTGTTGCTAAGATAGAAAGGTTTCTTCATGTGTCCCAGACCTGTTGTATTCTTGTTTTCTTGGCCATGATGATCAAGAGGTGACATAAGACCTTTACCCTATAGTCTGAGAGGTCCTTTTCCTTTATATCCCATCTTTGTAATCAATTTATCCCCTGGGCCATATGACTTAGATGAGATATTCGGTATTTTAGCATCACATTTTTGGACAACTTAAGATTTAGGTTCATCTTTGTATAGCCATGTGAGCATAGCTTCATCCTCTTCAAAATCTTGTTTAGATACTTGTTCTACAACAAAATTTCCTTTATATGCTTCAAGAGGTTCTTTAAATTCGAGCTTGGACTGTTTTAGAGTTTGTCCATAAGACTTAGGAGAGATAGGGAGAGATGTCAAAGATAAGACTGGCTCTATAGTATATTCTCCCATACCATTTTCTTTGATTTAAACCTCTTTAGCAATGTCTTCCATCTTGGAGGTTGAAGCAACGTCTAGCTTCTTAGTGGAAGATTCTCTATTATTGGGAACAAGTTTATCTGCACTCTTTCAAGGTATTGCAAGTTGTATACAGATCAGCTAGAATCATCACCTCAACTCCTTCATAAGGAAATTTCAAGCACTAATAGAATGTAGAGGGAATGGCTTTCATGTCATGTATCCAAGGTCTTCCTAGGAGGATATTGTAAGCCAAAGGTAGATCAAGAACTTGACATATAGTATCTCTGATGATAGGACCTGCTCTGATAGGTAGGACAATAGTTCCCTTAGAAGATCTTTCTTGCTCATCATATTCTTTGATAGTTATCTTCTTCCAGGGATCAATGGCCATTTCTGAAAATCCCAATTGTGTAATCAAGCTGAAAGAACAAATGTTTAGGCCAACACCTCTATCTATCAACACATGTTTGACACAAAGGTTTTGGATCAAGACTTCAATATGCAAAGGCTGGTTATGTGGATGACTCAAGGAGTTATCATCTTCCTCTAAAAATGAAATGTAATGTGGAGATGTAAGATGACCAACCATAGTCTAGAATCTGTCTAAATCAAGGTTATCAGGAACATTGGATCCGAGCAGAGCTTTGTCTAGAATGGCTCTATGAGCTGGAGATATCTAAAGCAACTCAAACATGGAGATTTTAGCATTTGTGTGCTAGAGTTGTTAGAAAATACTATATGAAGTAGGCCTCGTGTCTTTAGGATTTGAAGATTTAGATGTAGCCTTCTATTTAGAAGCGGATGAAAGATTGAAAGGCACCTTAGGGACATTTGATGAATCTGGTATTTGTCCTTGTAGGTGTGTTTGAGCTTGTGATCGAGTAACTGCATTAGCTGATTGATTATCTCTATCTCTTCTTACAATTGTGATGACATTGCAATGCTTAGATAGGCACGGTTCAACCATATTGATAACAACATTGTTTCCTGAGTAGGCATAATTGACTTTAGCACCCATATTAGGTTGAGAAGAAGAATCTTCTTTACCATGTTTAGGAAATGGTTCTGTGAATGTTGTATGATCGTTATCGCTCTTATGATTGTCAATCATGATGTTGCCATTATCAATTTTGTCTTGTATAATGTGCTTCAAGCGAATACAGTTATTAGTCTTATGACCTTTATTGCGATGGAATTCACAGAAATCATTCTCTCTCCACCATTACGGTTTAGGTTCTGGATCAGATACTTTCATCTCAGGAAAGTAGATGATTTTTTTTGCCAATAGAGTTTTCATGGCTGATTCCAAGGATTCTCCAAGAGGAGTGAATTTGCGATTAGGATCTATAGCCCAAGGTTTGTAATCATATGAATTTTTGTTGGACTATGTGGCTTTGGCTTCAGGAGCTTTGATGGCTTGGGTATCAATAGTAAGATTGAAAATAGGTGCCTTAGATGAGGCACAAATATTATCAACAACACCATCTATGACAATGCCTTTATTCTTGTTCCAATTTTTGTTTGTGTCCTTAGAGCTAGATCTAGATTCATACTTGTCTTTTTGAAGTGATATGTCTCCTTTTTGCACAAGTATTTTCTCAATTTTGATCGCATTATCTACCATCTTGTCAAAAGATGTATGATTTTGCATTTGTAAAGGGTAGGTGATTTCTGGAACAAGATTGTTGATGAAGATTTCCAACTTCTCAGTTTCTGGAATAGGTCTACCATATAGAGAAAATTTCTTCCTCCACCTCTTGAGAAATGTCAGGAATGGTTCTCCTAGATATTGTTTCAGATTGCAGATGTCGATCATGGTGACCAGATGTTGAATATTGTAGGAGTATTATTGATAGAACAGTTTGATTAACTCCTCAAAATTTTTGATAGTAGGGGGCATTCTAGAGAACCAATGAATGGCTGCTCCTCCCAGAGATTGAGGGAAAAGATGAATTAAGTAGGTTGGTTCATGCATAAACTCCATAGATTGAGTACAAAATTCTCTGACATCTTCTTGAGGGTTAGAGTTTCCATCATACTTATCATATTTAGGCATCTCCACTCTTTTAGGGAATGGCGACATGTACAAGTCTTTATCAAATGGAAAAGGACATAGAGCCTCCATGGAGAACTCTTTAGGTTCCTTTTCTTTCTCAAGTTTGTTAAGTTTGACTTGCATGGCATGCATCTGTTTCATCATAGCTGTGATAGGATTTTCTTCCTCATGTGTAATGATATCTTCCACATTAAAGTTTGGAGGAAGTTTAGCTCCTTGATGAGCTAACTCTAGAAAGTATGCTTCTCTATCTTCCTTCAAGAAATGTTTCATCATTCTTTTGAAGTCATCATCATTTTGATATCGAATAATTTCAGAAGGTGTAGGTTCTCGATCCATACTGTGTTGAGATTGTAATACCCCAAAAATGGGCTATAAGTTCATTAACCTCCTACATCTACAAATCGAATGAAATCAACATCGAAGTCCTAATCTAAGGCACATCTAAACATCATCGAATCATAATTGATTATCTTAAATTCTGCATCAGGGAATATTTCTAGCAATATTCCTAATTATCTTAATTATCTTTAATTTAATGATTATTTGGCGATAAATCACATTTATCCTAAGTTTGATTAATTGAATATTTTCATATTTAATTAATTAGGTTTAATATCTTGCCACTTAATTGTGTAATTAAATTTAACTCTATCTATTATTAATTGTATTATTTAATTTTGACAATAAATCCAATATCCTATGAATAATTGATTAAATTTTTATTTAATTAATTAAAGCAAGTTGTCATTATTTAATAATATAGTTTTTAATAAAAGTTTGATTAAATAATTGATTAACCCATAAATCAATTATTTATTTTCAAAAATCAGTTAAGTTGAGCATAAATCACTTTATTTATTTAATTAATTCATAATTATTATGCACATTCAAAAGAAACAGTTAAACTCCAAATCAAAAAATCAATGCAAGTTATTGACTTTTTGGAACTCAACATCATTTTTGAGTTTTAAAATTGATCTAAACTTCTAATTTGAGTTAAAAAGCTATTTTTGCATGATTTGCATGTTTTTGTGAATTAAATTATCTTTATTATCAGATAACTCAAAAATCAAGCTGAGTTTATCTAAGTGATTTATGGCTTTTTCCATGCATCCCCAAAGCCCTGGATTTCTATAAAATTAAAGCCTCAGCTCATCTCAAAGCATCTCATATTTTTGCACAATCATGCTGGAGAATTGCAATTGGAAGGATCAAAGCTTATTGCGAATCAACATTGTTGTGAGATCACTTTTGTTTTCATATTATTGTTAGATCAATTCATAGCATATCAGTTTTTACATATCATAGATTTCATATCATTTTTCATCTTATTGCATAGAAAATACCAAAAACATAGATTAATTACATTCATATTTCATATCAGTTTTGCATTCAAATCCTTCATTTAGGTGTCGTCTAGGTCACTGATCTCGATAGCAATCTGAGAACATCAATCTCGCACCTATTAGAAGGCAGTAAATCGCTTGGTTAGATTAGATTTCAATTTTGCATGATTTGATTTTGCTAACCTCTAATATTTTATTGAAGTGTTGTGTCTATAGATCAGGTACAAAATTCACACACACATTTTTGGTGCCCACCGTGGGGCAACCCACCTTTAGATGCTGATTTTGATTTTTTTTTGGAGCTAAAGCGCTAAAGTTTCAAAGATTTAATTTTATCTCTCAAATGGCTTGGATTTTTACTCTAAAATTTGTTTTGTAGGTTGGAAATATATCAAAGAAGCTACAGTAAAAAATTTAGAATTTTCTGAGATGTTTTGAATTTTTAATAATTTTTTCTTAAAATTACGGAAAAAATTAATATCTGACGCAAATCAGCATATTTTTTGGAAATTTTTATATTTTCAGAAAGATATTTAAATTATATAGGGGGTCCATTATTTTTATTTTAAATTTGGACACAATATAATAGCTCAAATACTCAATTTACAAAAACTAGTCAGTTTTGATAAAATGGGTCTCTAGGGCACAAATGAAGAGATTTTTCTAAAATTTTTACATTTTTGGAAAGCTCTCTATTTTTTAGTAGGGGTCTTTGTTCTGAATTTCTATTTTTATGGCCAAAATCATATCAAAAAAATTAGATCTTGTTGACTAGGTCAAATGCATCAAAAAAAAAAAAAAAGTTTTGTGATGGGTATGCACTTATTTTTTTTACATGGTTCAATGAATGATATGAGTTGTCATTTGGGTTAATTTCTGGTTATTATTGCTGATAATAATTGATTTTTAGAGCTAACCCTATGGTTTTCATAAGTTGAATATATTTTACATATCTTGTTTGCTTGTTTGCTTGTTGGAGAGTTCGTCACTTGCTTGCATGGAAAAGCTCAACAAGAATTGCTAAAAATTAGGTAAAATCTACTAGGTGCATTGCAAGGATCCCAGGTATTCTCCTTCATCTAATAACATTTCAATTTGGCCTTAAAATAAATCTCTCATGTGTTTAGCTTGAGTGTTTCTTTGCATGCTTTTTCTATGAATTTGCATAATTGAATACTAGGTTGTGACACCTTAGGTATTTATTGGCAGTCTTAGATTACTTGTGATTGATCTAGATTGCTATCTTGGGTTATTGGACTCACTAAATTTTCCGGCCCCTCATTTTCACCCCGTGGTTGCAATATCAGCACCACATTAAAGGGGAGGGGTCTACAAGAAAGAAGCGTTAAGTGTTCCACCAGGCAACCCTTTTGTTCTTTTTGGAACTCACTTGTTTTCTAAATTGTGGAATCATTTCTAGCTTGTGTGAGGGGTTAAGTGCTCCACTTTGTGGACTCACCTCATATTTTGTTTAAGTGTTAAGTGTAACACCTTGTGCTTTTGAATACTTTTGGATAAATTTGCTTTCTGGAATATATCTGTACTCACATAGTAATTAGGCCTCATGAACACTATTTGTAGATCTTGAGAGAGTGGGTTCCTAGCGAAACCCTTCTCAACAAGGGATCCCTTATAGGTGGGGAGGATACTTAGTGTGTCTCATGTTCTACTTAGTTCATGCATCTTCCCTTATTGATTGATACATTCTCTTTCCAGAGAGGTTGATAGATCACGTGGGGTTGATATCATAGACCTTGGTGAGACAGACTTTGTCTTAGCGTGTCAGATTAATCTACTTTCTTTGTTTGGGTTAAAAGTGAAGAGGCATCAAAACTTTGGATCTGGAGCCAAGTCCCCTTGTGGTATCATACTGTGAGTCACCTTTAGAGAGGGTTAACTATAGCAGATAATCCCTTCACAGGGTTAACTATAGTTGATGGAACCTCAAGCGGTAATAGCCATTTTCATCATGGTAGTGACAGCCGCTATATAAATGTCCTTATGGAAGAAATCTCCATGGGTATGGTTCATTGTTGGGTTGTCAGATCTCCCTAGCAGCTCCTGAAGATTAAGTTCTCAGATTGTGTCAAAACCCTGGTGCACCGGGATTGGAGTTCACCCCTTTGGATCATAAAAGTTGCAGAGTCAAACCATTACTTAAAACCCTAGCGAGGCCAAATTTTCATTTTATAGGGTATATGTGCGTTATTGCAAAACATTTTTGGAACATACACAATTAGCACTTCTGAGGATTAGAATGAATAAGTCACTTGATTGTTCATGCGCAAGGTTGCTTTTGCCCTTGTTCATTGTTTTCAAACATGCTTGAAATCATGTGCTTGCTATTTTGCATGCTTTTTTATCTATCTGGTTATTGAAAATGGATAAATCTATTACAATCCTCAAATCTAGACATTAAAATTTGCAAACAATCCGAATCTGAAAATTCAAAATTTGCAAAATCTGAAGTAAAATTCTTTTTTGGAGTCAAAATTCATCTCAGGAGGTCAGAAAGTCATATGAGTTTTCTCAAAGTGTCGTTTCATTACTGCCCAACTATCATATGGTAAAGAACCCAGTGTCGTACGAGTCTTTCTACTAGTTAAATTCAAAAAGTCAAATCCTGCTAGCAACTATCCTGCGAGTTTTTCAACTGTCGTATGAGCTTTTCAACTATTGTTTCATAGCATACCCACTATCGTACGAGTCTGCATAGTGTTGTTTGGAAAATTTTTCAGAGTTGTCAGAAAATTGTCAGAATTGCCAGATATTTAGCCTTTTCAGCCTATTTCAAAATCTGTCGATCAAATCACCATGTCAAGAACAGAGCAGTAGCTATTGAGAATCCAATCATTTTCCTAAAGTGGCCTTTTTGAATCTGATTCAACCTTCTATTTAATCGATTTGAGTCTTTATCATCTCGTGTCAAAACCTTTTCATAACTATCAATCTTCAATCAATCAATCATCAAAATGACTTAGTGTTGTGATATCTTGTCTGCTATCTTTTGGGAACCTACCCATACATCTAGGGCATAGTATCCTTCATCCACGTCTAATCGAATCTTCAAATCAATCAAACCTTGACAAGGTTGCGTCATTTGATCATCTTGATTCAATTCATTATTTGGTTATCTGGATCTTATTCTTTTGTTTCACTTGAGGTTAATGGTGGAGACTAGAGCTTCCTCTCACAAGAAATCTATCACCACTCTCCAAACTCCAACTCTTGAGCAACTCATCAATTCTGGTCTTTACGAGGATGACGGTCTTGACAACTATCAATTGAAATCTGGTTACATACCTCCATCAACTCATGGAGGTACTCAACATACCCCTCATTAATCTAATCCAGGGAGTCCACAAACTCCTACCATGTCTCAAGCAGGGACAAATTTTGGCTCTCAAAGAGCTCAATCTCAACATGGTGCAGATTAGGAACCCACACCTGAAGAAATTGCTCAATATCAAAATGACGATAACTTCAAACGAATGATGAAGCATTTCTTGAAAGAAGATAGAGAAGCATACTTTTTACAATTAGCTCATCAAGGAGCTAAGCTTCCTCCTAATTTTAATGTCAAAGATATCATCACACATGAGGAAAAAACTCCACTCACAGCTATGACAAAACAAATACATGCTTTACAAGTCAAATTGAATCAACTCAAAAAAGAGAAGGAACCCAAAGAGTTCTCCATGGAGGCTCTATGTCCTTTTCCATTTCACAAAGACTTGTACATGCCGCCCTTTCCAAAAAGAGTGGAGATACCGAAGTATGATAAGTATGATGGACACTCAGATCATCAAGATCATGTCAAAGAATTCTGTACACAATCAATGGAGTTCATGCACGAACCAACCTATCTGATGCGTCTCTTCCCTCGATCTCTAAGGGGAGCAACCATCCATTGGTTCTCTAGACTGCCTTCTACTATCAAAACTTTTGAGGAGTTGATCAAATTGTTTTATCAACAATACTCCTACAATATTCAGCACCCGGTCACCATGATCGATATCTGTAATCTCAAGCAATATCCAGGGGAACCATTCCTAACATTTCTCAAGAGATGGAGGGAGAAGTTCTCTCTATATGCCAGACCTATTCCAGAAATAGAAAAATTGGAAATCTTCATCAACAACCTTGTTCCAGAAATCAATTATACTCTACAAATGAAAGATCATACATCTTTTGATAAGATGGTGGATAATGCTATCAAAATCAAAAAAGTGCTTGTGAAAAAAGGAGAAATCACACTTCAAAAAGACAAGTACGAATCAGGATCCAGTTCTAAAGACAAGAACAAAAATTGGAACAAGAACAAAGACATCGTCATAGATGGCATTGTTGAAACTGTTCATGCCCCATCAAAGGCACCAGCCTACAATCTCACTCTTGGTACTCAAGCCATTAAAGCTTCAAAGCAAAAGTCTTCTGAACCATCTCAAAAGAAGCCAGAATACAAAAGATGGGATAAACATCAAAAGTTTACTCCTCTGGGAGAGTCTTTAGAATCAGCTATGAAAACTCTACTGGCTGATAACATCATCTCTTTACCACCAATCCGACCAAATGATTAGGACCCCAAACCAAAATGGTGGAGAGGAAATGAATTCTGTGATTTCCATCGGAGTAAAGGTCACAAAATTAATAATTTCTACCACTTGAAGCATACCATTCAAGATCTAATCGATAGTGGAGACATCACAATTGACAATCCCCAGAGCAATAATGATCATACAGCATTCACAGAACCATTTCCGAAACATGGTCAAGAAGTTTCAACTTCTCAGCCTAATATGGGGGAAAAAGTCAACTATGCCTACCCTGGAAATAATGTTGTCATCAATATGGTTGAACCATGTCTCTCTAAAAGTTGCAATGTCATCACAATTGTATGAAGAGACATAGATCATTCCTCAGCTAACGCAGTTACTCGATCACAAGCTCAAATGCATCTGAAAGGACAAATCCTAGATTCATCAAATGTCCCTAAGGTACCTTCAATCTTTCATTTGCTTCTAAATAGAAGGCTGCTTCCAAATCTTCCAATCCAAAGGATACAAGGCCTACATCTTATAGCATTGTTCAACAACTCCAAAACACTAATGTGAAAATATCCATGTTTGAGTTGCTTTGAATATCTCCAGCTCATAGAGCCATTCTTGATAAAGCTTTGTTCGGTTCCAATGTTCTTGATGACCTTGATTTAGATAGGTTCCAGACTATGGTTGGACATCTTACATCTCCGCAATATATCTTCTTTTTAGAGGAAGATGACAACTCCTTGAGTCACCCACATAATCAGCCTTTGCATATAGAAGTCTTGATCTAGAACCATAGAGTCAAACGTGTGTTGATAGATGGGGGCGCTGGCCTAAACATTTTTTCTTACAGCTTGATCACACAATTGGGATTTTCAGAATTGGCTATTGATCCTAGAAAGAAAATAACTATCAAGGCCTATGATGAACAAGAAAGATCTTCTAAAGGCACCATTGTCTTACCTATCAGAGTGGGTCCAGTTATCAAAGATACCATCTGTCAAGTGCTTGATCTACCTTTGGCCTACAACATCCTTCTTAGGAGACCATGGATACATGAAATGCAAGCTATTCCTTCTACATACCATCAATGTTTGAAGTTTCCTTATGAAGGAGTAGAGGTTACTATCCCCGCAGATCTGAATACAACTTGTAACACCTTGAAGGAAAGTGCAGATAAGCTTGTACCTAATAACATAGAATCTTCCATTGAACCAACTAAAGAAGCATCCACATCTAAAATGGAAGATCTTTCAAAAGAGGTTAATATCAAAGAAAATGGTATGGGAGAATATACTATCGAGCCAGTCTTATCTTTGACATCTCTCCCTATCTCGCCTAAGTCTTATGGGCAATCTTTGAAACAATCCAAACCAGACTCTAAAGAACCTCTTGAAGCATATAAAAAGAATTTTGTAGCAGAACAAGTATCCAAGCAAGAATTTGAAGAGGATGAGGTTGTGCTATCATGGCTGTACAAAGATGAACCTAAATCTCAAGTTGTTCAAACTAGTGACTCTGCAGTATCCAAACTCCCTTCCAAGTCATATGGTCTAGGAGATAAATTAATAGCTAAGATGGGATATTCAGGTAAAGGACCTCTAGGAATCAGAGGAAAAGGTCTTGAGGCACCTCTCCCACATACTGGTAGAGAAAATAAAAACAAAGTTGGCTTAGGATTTATGAAGAAACCCTATCGCCTCAAAGGTAATTGTTCCCATGTCATAGAGCAGATCGCACCAGGAGAACCTCTTCTTAAGAAATAAGAAATAGTACCATTAGATAGTGATTCAGATAGCTCAGAACTCATCCCCTTTGAAAAATTGCCTAAGGAAATCAAAGACCTTCTTGATGATAAAGATGATCTAATCAAAAGAATTAATGTAGTAGAAACACAAGAACCTACTATCAATCAAGAGATAGTTGCAACACAAGAACCAGCTAATCTTGAAAAAAATTAAGAAGAGGGAAGTGGTAGTGATTCTAAGATAGATTCCCATGAGTATGAATTCAAATCAGAATCCGAGGGTAACCCTTCTTGGGGTATTCACCCCGAATTTACTCATGTTCTAAGATTTCCTAGAGATCCTAAATCAGAAGCTGAATCAAATGACTACAAATGGGGAGCCATTCCATAACTAGATGAAGATGAGCTTATTATAGAGAAACATGTTGATGTTATTCACCAATATGTACCTAATCCCAATGTGAGTCTAGAGCGAAATGATGAACCTATCAAGTCTAGTCCACCTATAGCTGAATTCAACTCCCACAATGACATTGAGCCTATTCATGAATTGAATGTCTTAAGTTGTAATATCACCTTTGAACTTGAGCATCAGGTTAGGACCAATGATGATAGATCCATATCCATAAAAACTATCTCCCAATCTTTCCCTACTTTGACTATCCAATATCCAGAACTTATTGATCAAACCTCCACAAATCTGAGCCATGGTATTTATACCTTCTCGAATGACTATGCCCTTGCTTGCTACCTCAATGTAGTTGAGCCTATGAGTACTTCCATTAGTGAACTGAGCATCAGCATGACCGAGTTGGACATCAAATATCTTAGTCAGAAAAACAAGAATAAAAAGAAAAAGAAAAAGAGTTTTGAGGGTGAAAACCACTTTGTGGCAGTCTCAGAACTACAAAAGTAAAAATAAAAGACGTATCCAAAGGTGAAAACCTCTCTGAGGCACCTAAGGATGAGATATTTGATGTCCTTCCAAGTCATTTACAGGATAGATCTCCAGTTCTAATTGAGCCCACTCAATCCATCAATTTGGGTACAACAGAGGAACCACAATTGGTACATGTAGCACAATCATTATCAGAAGAAGAGAAGGAAAAATTTACAACATTCCTAACAGAGAAGAAGATCAACTTTGCATGGAAATATTCAGATATGCCAGGATTGGATCCTAATCTTATAATGCATCATTTATCTATTGCTCCAAATGTCAAACCTATCAAGCAAAAATTGAGAAAGATGCATCCTCATGTTGCACTCTTGGTAAAAGCTGAATTAGAGAAGCTCCTAAACACCGGATTCATCTGAGTTATTGACTATGCAGAGTGGATCTCTAATATTGTACCTATTTGTAAACCAGATGGGTCAATCAGAATGTGCACAAACTTTAGAGATGTGAATAGAGCATGCCCTAAGGATGATTTTCCACTACCTAACATTGATATGATAATGGACATGATTGCGGGTTTCGAGATGTATTCCTTAATGGATGGTTTCTCTAGATATAACCAAATAAAAATTGCTCCAGAGGACCAAGAGAAAACTGCTTTCACATGTGCATGGGGCACCTTCTGTTGGAATGTCATGCCATTTGGGCTTAAAAATGCTGGTTCTACATATCAAAGAGCAATGACATCTATTTTCCATGACATGATGCATCAAACTATGGAAGATTATGTTGATGATACTTTAGCAAAATCTATGATCAGAACTGAACATCTAAAGGACTTGAGCATGATCCTAGACAAAATGGAAAAGTTTAGTCTCCGACTAAATCCTAAGAAGTGTGCTTTTGGTGTCACTTCTGGAAAGCTCTTAGGATACATAATTTCAAAGAAGGGCATTGAAGTTGATCCGGCTAAAGTCAAGGCTATAATAGAGATGCAACCTCCCACAAATATCAGTCAAATGAGGACATTGCAAGGAAGAGTTCAATCTATCAAAAGATTCATATCACAGCTAGCGGACATATCACAGCCTTTTACAAAAACATTACATAAAGGTGTGACCTTTGCATGGAATGAAGAATGTGAGAACAACTTTAACCATATCAAGAAGTATCTATCAAATCCGCCTATCTTGATGCCTCCTATTCATGGGAAGCCATTGATCTTATATGTCTCTGCAACAGCCACATCACTGGGGGCATTGCTAGCGCAACATGATGAAGAGAAAAAGGAAATAACCATTTATTATATAAGTAGAACATTGGTGGCGTATGAAAAGAACTATTCTATGATTGAGAAAGCTTGTCTCACTGTGATCTTTGCATCACAGAAACTGAGACACTATATGTTAGCTAATACCATGCATCTAGTAGCAAAAATTGATCCACTAAAATACCTACTAAGCAAGGCTGCCCTCACAGGTAGACTGGTTAAATGGGTCATGCTTCTAAGCAAATTTGACATTGACTATGTTGGAATAAAAGCTATAAAAGGTCAAGTTATTTTTGATCAACTAGCAGACGCACCCATGTTTGATGACACACCAATGCAAATGGAATTTCCAGACTCCTCTATTATGCACCTATCTTCTAGAGAATGGCAATTGTTCTTTGATGGCTCCTATACACAAAATGGATCTGGAGCAGGCATATTGTTCATAACTCCTCAAGGATACTCCATCCCAAAAGCATTCAGACTAAAGTTCCCCTGCACAAACAATATTGTAGAATATGAAGCCCTTTTGAATGGTATGAAAATAGCAATTGAATGGAGAGTAACAGAGCTACACATTCATGTAGACTCTCAACTTGTTATTCATCAAGTCAATGATGTGTACCAAACTAAAGATGGAAAGCTCATTCCTTACAAGAGAATGGTAGATGATCTTAAGAAATATTTCATATCTATCACATTTGAGCAAATTCCTAGAACGGAGAACAAGGCTGCCGATGCAATGGCAACACTATCTACTTTATTACAGTAGCCTGAACATGAGCTACGCTACAAGTTCCTGGTGGAAGCACTATCTTATCCTGCATATGACTCCCCTAAAACCCGCATGATCTGCACTGTTGTTGGTCATGATTCATCCAGATACAAAGACCTCTTTTCCTATCTCCAAGACCAAATCATTCCTGATACCTTCAACTGCCATGAAAAGAGATACCTTATCTGTAATGCCTCCCGATATGTCATCATTGGTCATGATCTATACAAATGAGGTCTAGATGGTACGCTACTTAGATTTTTATAATGGGAAGAGTCTCAACGTGCATTAGAGGAAGTCCATGATGGTATTTGTGGGTCACACTCGAATGGTTTAACACTAGCTCAAAAATTTATTAGGGCTGGGTACTACTGGCCTGAAATGGAGAAAGAGGCCATCAAATTTGCTAAGAATTGTCAAAAGTGTCAAGTACATGGCAACCTAATTCATGCTCCAGGGAGGGATCTAATCCCCTTTACAACACAATGGCCTTTCCATCAATGGGCATTTGATCTTATCGGGATGATTCATCCTCATTCTTCTAACAGACATACCCATATAATCACAGCCATAGATTATTTTACAAAATGGGTAGAAGTAGTCCCTTTGACCCAAGCAATGCGAAAGAAGATATCGATGTTCATCTTAAACTATATCATATGCAGCTATGGGATCCCTCATTCCATAATCACAGATAATGGTGGGCAATTCAGGAATAAAGACCTAGATGATCTATGTGCCAAATTCAAGATCACCCAACATTGGTCTTCTATCTACTATCCACAAGGGAATGGCCAAGCAGAGGCTTCCAAGAAAAATCTATTGAAGATCTTGCACAGAACAGTAAACAAAACCGGCAGAGACTGGCATCTCATGATTAATCTAGCTCTATGGGCCTATAGAACAAGTATCAGAACACCTACAGGGGCTACACCTTTCACTTTAGTTTATGGGTCTGAGGTGATACTACCTATTGAAGTTGAAATCCCATCACTAAGAATCAAAATGCATGGTCTAGTAACTGATTATGACTACAGAGTGTCTAGGTTGCAAGAACTTGAACTACTAGATGAGCGCAGACAAGCAACATATGATCATCTCAAAGTATATCAGAAGAGAATGTCTAGAGGCTACAACAAGAAAGTTAGACACAGAGAATTTCAGGTTGGCGATCTAGTTTTGAGAGAGAATCCTAAAAATCAATCACATTGAGAACGCAAGGGGAAGTTCGAACCCAATTGGTTGGGTCCCTTTGTAATCACTGCTACTTTTGGCTCTGGTGCCTATCAACTCTCAATGACTGAAGGAGAACAGCTCCAAGAACCAATCAACGTTCTCCATTTGAAGAAATTCTATGCCTAAGGCATTCAGTCTATGGTAAAATGTCCTGAAAAAAATCTTTAAAAATTGAAAAATATCAAAAATTCAAAAAAATTCAAAAATGAAAAAAAAAAAGTGCCTTGGTGAAAACCTGGAAACAAGCGCCTTGGTAGCAAAAATAGAATCTCTGCCAAGATGGTGAAAACCTGGCAAACGGGTGCCACTTGTTTCAAAATGCTCCATCTATCAGTGCAATCTTGGTCTTTCCCAACTTTTAGTCTTGCTTTAGTTTGTACATATCTCCCGGTTTGTTTTTGCATTTCCAGTTTTCAATAAGTCAGTTTGTCCACCAATCTGCTCAAGTGTCTGTATCCTATCAATGTTCAAACTTGGGGGCAATCAATGTCATATCCTATGGTCTCCAGTGTATCTTAGATGTATCATATCTAGTCAGAGTCATTTTGAAGCTTCATGTGAGTGAGTGAGTCAGTCTTGTCTCCCGAAAGGATTTTGCATCTACAACAATGCAATCAACATCAAACATCAAACTGAAAACAATCTATGCTTTTTTACATGCTTTTATCTCCTTGTATGCTTACTGATTCGCATTGAGATTTTTGCATATTGTGTCCCTTCGATCCCTTCGATGATGTCCTTTATAGGATTTAGAGAGTGATGACTGGGGGCATAATCTTTTCTTTGTCTTCTTCTTGTATGTGAAAATCTAACAACTTTGGAAATTCTGGATTGAAATGGTGTCCGACTATAAGAGCCTCTATCTTGAATTGGATGGCCATGCGTACCTCAACCATTGATACCTGGATGATTCAAAGAAGTATTGATCTAACTATTGTCTTTTTGAGTGAGTTCTTTCTCCTACTGTGAAACACGATCTTACCTAAGGATGTGAACGATAAAGGGTCACTACGGGTAATTCACATTGGATTTAGAATGATCTCTTTGCTGTTTGATGTGTTTGTCATGCAAGGTGTATTCAGGTCATCATGACGTTCATGTTTTGATGCTTATACAAATTGCTATATCAAAATGGACGTGATATTAAGGTCATCCTGGCGCTTGTGCCTTGGTGCTTATATCTAATCTGACATTCCAAAAACAAAACCAATATTCATATGTCCATGGTTGTTTTGGACCAGTGGGTGTTGTATTGGTTCTTGAGCGTTACAAATCGATATTCATATGTCCATGGTTTCATAGCTAGTGGGCATTGTATTGATTTATCCGGTTACCTAAAAGTTCAATGATGATAACAAATCAACACATGATCAGTGACTAGGTCCTAGTCTCTTTGCATTTTGCATGTTGCATGATCTCACAATGGCTAAATGAACTTCAATGCTTAAACAATTGTCCACTCGCATCTTCAAATCTAACAAGAGTTGAATCTCACACAAAGGTTCCTCCAATGAAACAGCAAGTAGAATCCTTTTTCGAGATCAAAATTGAAATTTGAGATCGTTTATTATGTCAAAATCGCGATTTAAAATTTTGGGCCCAGGACGGTCTACTGCTTGCATATTCGACCTTCGATCATCACAGAAATCCATAATTCAACTTAATTGATTATCTTACATCAAACTATCAAAATTTCAACTTGGTCAACTATGGTCAACTCATAGTTTCACCTAGTCAAACTTGGTCGTCTGGACCTCTAAACGATGCAGAATACGTTCCTGGATGTGTTTAACCACTTCTCAAATCAATTAACATGCTTCTAAACTATCAACGCTGACTTTTCTTGTCAGATTTCAATTTCAATCCTGAAGGGGGCATGGTATTGCACATCATTCAAGTATGTAAATCTAATTTTATTTGGAATCTATTATCTTTCATCAGTGATCAAGACAACAACCACATCTAGTTGCTGATTCATCAAAAGTCCTCATCGCTCGGGGAAAATCTATCATCACTTGGGGCATATCAGATTCATCGATCCATATCAATCTGGTATCCTCCTAATCTTGTAATCTGTATCGGCTTTTTACAACCATCGGTTCATCAGTTTTATTTCCTTGGTTCTTCAACAACTGAAGGGTTCAGATGTGATACCTGCTAGTTCTGCTAAGACAATCGAGTCTAGAACCGGTCACTCACTTCTTCGCAATCATAATGTTCGGAATCAGGCATTTTGACACTTTTTTTTTTGCAATCCTCGGTTCATCGCTGCTACAGTGAACATTATCTTTGGTCATTTAGGACCTATTATCTTCATATCAAATCAATATCAATCAACTTCTATCTCATATCAATTATCAATTTCGAATTAGTTTCATATCTCTATCAAACACAGACTGTCTTTGAACCACTGCGCTTTGCACAATAATTCAAAGAGGGGCAAAATGTAATACCCCAAAAATGGGCTATAAGTTCATTAACCTCCTACATCTACAAATCGAATGAAATCAACATCGAAGTCCTAATCTAAGGCACATCTAAACATCATCGAATCATAATTGATTATCTTAAATTCTGCATCAGAGAATATTCCTAGCAATATTCTTAATTATCTTAATTATCTTTAATTTAATGATTATTTGGCGATAAATCACATTTATCCTAAGTTTGATTAATTGAATATTTTCATATTTAATTAATTAGATTTAATATCTTGTCACTTAATTGTGTAATTAAATTTAATTCTATCTATTATTAATTGTATTATTTAATTTTGACAATAAATCCAATATCCTATGAATAATTGATTAAATTTTTATTTAATTAATTAAAGCAAGTTGTCATTATTTAATAATATAGTTTTTAATAAAAGTTTGATTAAATAATTGATTAACCCATAAATCAATTATTTATTTTCAAAAATCAGTTAGGTTGAGCATAAATCACTTTATTTATTTAATTAATTCATAATTATTATGCACATTCAAAAGAAACAGTTAAACTCCAAATCAAAAAATCAATGCAAGTTATTGACTTTTTGGAACTCAACATCATTTTTGAGTTTTAAAATTGATCTAAACTTCTAATTTGAGTTAAAAAGCTATTTTTGCATGATTTGCATGTTTTTGTGAATTAAATTATCTTTATTATCAGATAACTCAAAAATCAACTTGAGTTTATCTAAGTGATTTATGGCTTTTATCATGCATCCCCAAAGCCCTGGATTTCTATAAAATTAAAGCCTCAGCTCATCTCAAAGCATCTCATATTTTTGCACAATCACGCTGGAGAATTGCAATTGGAAGGATCAAAGCTTATTGCGAATCAACATTGTTGTGAGATCACTTTTGTTTTCATATTATTGTTAGATCAATTCATAGCATATCAGTTTTTACATATCATAGATTTCATATCATTTTTCATCTTATTGCATGGAAAATACCAAAAACATAGATTAATTGCATTCATATTTCATATCAGTTTTGCATTCAAATCTTTCATTTAGGTGTCGTCTAGGTCACTGATCTCGACAGAAATCTGAGAACATCAATCTCGCACCTATTAGAAGGTAGTAAATCACTTGGTTAGATTAGATTTCAATTTTGCACGATTTGATTTTGCTAACCTCTAATGTTTTACTGAAGTGTTGTGTCTACAGATCAGGTACAAAATTCACACACACAGAGATTGGTGTCCTTGAGACCTGTGATGTGTCCCTCTATGAGACATGTTAGGAGTTTTAGGGCTCCCTAGATTAGATTGAGGTGGGGTTTGTTGATTACCTTCGTGAGTTGATGGAGGGGGTATGTAACCAGTTTTCAATAAAAAATTGCCAAGACCGTCATCTTCGTAAAGACCAAAATTTTAGAGTTGTTCAAGAGTTGGGGCCTAGAGAGTATTCAGAGGTATTTTATGGGGTACCTATCTAGATTTCTTATGTGACGAAGCTTTGGTTTCCAACATTAACCCTGGGTGAAGCCAAATAATAAGATGAAGATAACTGAAGAATGAATTGATTCTAGAAGATCAAATGATGCAACCTTGTCAAGATTGAAGTGATTAAAGAATAGATCGGACGTAAATGAAGAATATTGTGCCATAGTAGTGTGGGTAGATACCCAATAGATGGCAGACATGAGCTCACAACACTTAGCCATTTAATAAAAAGATTGAATTTTGAAGATAATTTTGACAAGGTTTTGACACAAGATGAAAAAGACTCAAATCAATAAATCAGAAGGCTAAATCAGACTCACGTGACCACTTTAGGAAAATGAATGTATTCATTATAGGTTCTGCTCTATTCCTAACACAATGATTTATTTGACAGATTTTGGAAATAGGCTGTAAAATTAGATTTCTGATAAATTTGACCAATCTCTGACAACTTTGACTTTGGCTTTGATACGAGTTTTGAAATTTTAGGATGACTTTTGACACCGGAAAAGATTTTTGCTTTAGATTTGCAATTTTTTAGTTTTCAATACCAGTTTGTTTACAAATTTTTCTATCCATTTTTTGAAGATCTGTGTAAAAGTTTGTCTCAAGTAACCAAGAAGATATCAAGCACACAAAATAGCAAGCAAGGGAAGCAAGTAATCATCTAAAAATAATGAATAAGGGCAAAAACAACCTTGCACATGAACAAGCAATAGTGACTTATTGTGCTAATCACTAGAAGTGCTAATTGTGTATGTTCCAAAAAGTTTTTCAATAACACACATATTCCTAGAAAAATTAAAAAAAATTGGCCTCACTAGGGTTTGTAGTAATGGTCTGACTCTGCAACTTTTGTGATCTCAAGAGGGGGAACTCCAATCTAGGCGCACCAGGGTTTTGACATAGTCTGAGAAATTAATCAATCAGGAGCTTCTAGGGAGATCTGACAGCCCAACAAGAGACCACACTTGTAAAGATTTCCTCCACAAGGACATTTATATAGCGGCTGCTGCTACCACAATGAAAATGGCTATTACTGCTTAAGGTTCCGTCCACGTGGTTGACCCAATTAAGGGAATGTCCACTATAGTTAACCATCTCTAAAGATGACTCACAAAAGATACCATAGGGGGACTAGATCAGATTCAAGGATCTGGGTTTCTGGTACTATCCAAAAAGGAAGTAGAGCATAATCCCTTAACCTCTTCACTTCACCAAGACAAAGTAGCCAGATTAATCTAACACACTAAGACCAAGATTATCTCACAAAGATCTATGATGTCAACCACTTATGATCTATCAACCTCTTCGAAGAGAGAATGTATCAATCAAAAGTTGAAGACACATGAATCTAGTAGAACGTGAGACTTTCTTAGTACCTTCCCTACCTACAAGGGGATCCTTCATCAAGAGGAACTTTGCATGAATAAAAAAGAAAAATAAGCTCAATCTCTCAAAATCATCCATAAATAGTGTTCATGGGGCCTATTTACTATGTGTAACAAATATGCAAAAAGAAAATCTATGTTCGTTTTATAGCCCAAAAATTGAAGTCTGATTTATGAAAGCAGGAAAGGCACTCAAGCTAGACATGTGAGATGTTCGTTTTATGTCCAAATTGAAATATTTTTAGATGTAGTAGAATATTTGAATTCCCTTGCAACATGCTTAGTAGATTTTACCTGATTTTTAGCTTTGTTAAACAATCCCGCGCAAGCAAGCCACAAACTTTTTGACAAGAAAACAAGCAAACAAGATATGCAACATATATTCAACTTATGAAAACCCTAGGGTTCGATCTGAAAATCAATTATTAGGAGCAATAATAACCAGAAATTAATCCAAATGACAACTCATATCATTCATTGAACCATGTGAAAAATAAGTGCATACCCATCACAAAATTTAATTTTTTTGTTGCATTTGACCTAGTCAATAAGATCTGATTTTTTTGATATGATTTCGGCCACTAAAATAAAAATACAAAATAGAGACCCCTACTAAAAAATAGAGAGCTTTGCAAAAATATAATTTTTTTATAAAAATCTCTTCATTTGTGCCCTAGAGACCCATTTTACCAAAACATACCAATTTTTGTAAATTGACTATTTGTGCTATTATATTGCATCCAAATTTAAAACACAAAGAATGGACCCCCTATAGAATTTAAAGAGCTTTCCAAAAATGTAAAATTTTTTGAAAAATATGCTGATTTGCGTTAGAAATTAATTTTTTCTAAAAAATCAAGAAAAGATAATTAACAATTCAAAACATCTTAAAAAATTCTAAATTTTTTATTGAGGCTTCCCTTATATGTCACCAAAATGAAAAAAAAATTCAGACAAAAAATCCAAGCTGTTTGGGAGATAAAATTAAATCTTTGAAACTTTAGAGTTTTAGCTCCAAAAAAAAAATCAAAACTAGCATGTAAAGGTGGGTTACCCCACGGTGGGCACCAGAAATGTGTGTGTGAATTTTGTACCTAGCTGTAGACACAACACTTCAGTAAAAGATTAGAGGTTAGCAAAAATCAAAATATGCAAACAAGAACAATATAGCTAACCAGGCGATTTACTGCCTTCTAGTAGGTGCGAGTCTGGTATTCTCAGATTAGACCGAGATCAGTGACAATGCAACACCTAAACGAAGGATTTAAATGATGAAAGCAATAAAATATGAATGCAAATTAATCTATTTTATTTTTTTATTTTTGATGCAATAAGATGAGAAAAACTGATAATAAATTAATCTAAATGGATTGAAATGATATGCAAATTAAGCTAACAATGATATTAAATATGAAACTAGAATGAATTGAAAATAAGATTGATCTCACAAAATGATGATTCACAAGAAGCTTGATGATTCCTCTGATGTCAATTCGCCAAAGTAAGTATGCAAATTCTGTGAATGATTTGTAAAGAGCTGAGCCTTTATTTTATAGAAATCCAGGGTTTGAGGGTGCATGGAAAAAAGTCATAAATCACTCTTGATGAACTCAGGTTGATTTTTGAGTTAACAAGAAATTAGAAATAGATAACTCATAAAATCATGCAAAATCATGCAAGAACAACTTTTTAACTCAAATCAGAAGTTTAGATCAACTTTGAACTCAAAATAGATGTTGAGTTTCGAAAAGATAACAACTTGAATTGACTTTGTGATTTAAAGTTTAACTGCTATTTGAATGTGCACAAATAATCATGAATTAATTAAATAAATAAAGTGATTTATCTTCAACTTAACTGATTTTAAATTTAAAACAATTGATTTATGGGTTAATCAATTATTAAATCAAACTTTTATTCAAAAAACTATATTATTAAATATTGACAATTGACTTTAATTAATTAAATAAGAATTTAATCAATTAGTCATGAGATTTTAGATTTATTGTCAAAATTAAATAATATAATTTAGGAATAAATGTAATTAAATAATTAAGTGGCAGTATTAAATCTGATTAATTAAATATTTAGAATATTCAATTAATCAAACTTTAGGATAAATAAGATTTATCGCCAAATAATTATTAAATTAAGAATACTTATGATAAATTAGGAATATTTCTAGGAATATTCCCTGATGCAGATTTTAGGATAATCAATTAGGATTCAATAATGTGCAGATGTGCCTTAGGTTAGGACTTCGATGTCGATTTTGTTCAAATTGAAGATGTAGGAGGTTAATGAACCTATAGCCCATTTTTAGGGTATTACAACGAATACTCATTCTATAAGCCCATAAGGATGGATTTATCTGTAGATGCCAATCTCTACCATTCTTATGAATTATTCTATGGAGAATTTTGAGAATGTTTTTATTTGAAGCCTCTGCTTGTCCATTTCCTTGTGAGAAGTAAATGGAGGACCAATGTTGTTTTATCTTGAACTTCTTGTAGAGTTGTTTAAGGTCCTTGTTTTTGAACTGACCTCCATTGTCAGTGATTATTTCAGAAGGCACTCCATACCGACAGATGATATGGTTTAAAATAAACAGAGAAATAGTCTTGCCTGAGGCAACATAAAGTGGAACAACTTCTACCCATTTGGTAAAGTAGTTAGTAGCAGTGATGATAAATTTGTGTCCACCTGATGAGTTGGGATGAATCTGGCCAACAAGATCAAAGGCCCAGCGCTGAAATGGCCAATGAGATATAGATGAAATAAGCTCCCTGCCTAGAGCATGCATTAGGTTACCATGTTTCTGACACTTTTCACATGATTTAGCAAAAGCTACGACATCTGTCTGCATGGTAGGCCAATAGTACCCAGCCCTAAGCAACCTTCAGGCCATGGCAAGACCATTGGAATGTCCTCCACAAATGCCCTTGTGAATGTCAGCTAACACTTGGTCGGATTCATCCTTTTCCAAGCACCTAAGAAGTGTCCCATCTAAACCCCTCCTAAACAGATCACCAGAGAAAAGGGTGTGGCGAGAGGCATTTCAAGTTAAGTTTCTTCATTCAAAATAGTTGAAGGTTTAAGGAACAATGCCATCATGGAGATATGAGTAAATGGCACCATAACGGGATGACTCATGGCCAACAAGGGTACATATGACGTGGATTTCTTGGGAGTCGTAGATAGGATAGTGTAGCTCTTCCACCAGGAATTCAAATTTGGACTCATGTTGTTCTAGTTGAAGAAGTGAAGCCAATGTAGCCATAGCATCAGCTACTTTATTCTCTACTCTAGGGATTTTTTGAAATGTAACAAAGGTGAAATATCATCTCAATGAATCAACCATTTTCTTGTAGGGTGCCAGTTTTTCATCCTTTGTTTGGTATTCTTCATTAACTTGGTTGATTATTAATTACGAATCCCCATAGATATGTAGCTATGTGATTCTCCATTCTATTTCCATTTGAGTTAATTTGTCAAAGCCTCATACTCAACAATGTTATTTGTACATGGGAACAATAGTTTGTAGGACTTAGGGATTGTGTACCCATGAGGAGAAACAAATAACACTCCAGCTCCTGAACCATTTTGCATGAAAGAGCCATCAAAGAACATCTTCCATGTTCTTGCAGTCATGTACATTATGTGCTCATTTGGAAATTCAACTTGAATAGGCATGTTGTCTTGAATTGGGAAATCAACCAATTGATCTGCAATGGCTTGTCCTTTTATAGCTTTATGCTCAACATACTCTATGTCAAATTTTGATAAGATCATCATCCACTTAGCAAGTCTACCTATGAGAGAAGCCTTACCAAGAAAATATTTGAGAGGATCAATCTTTGCAATGAGGTGTATTGTATGCACAAGTATGTAATGTCACAACTTTTGGGAAGCAAACACCACCGCAAGGCAAGATTTTTCAATACTAGTGTAATTAACCTCATATGACATGAGAGTATGACTGATGTAATATATAGCTCTTTCTTATCTAGTGTCATCAAGTTGAGCTAATAATGCCCCCAAGGAAGATTCTGTTGTTGAAACCTACAATATGAGTGGTTTTCCTGGGATAGGAGGCATTAAGATTGGAGGATTGGCCAAGTATTGCTTGATTTGGTCCATGCTCTTTTGACAATCCTCTTTCTAGACACATTTAACCCCCTTATGCAATGTCTTATTAAAGGGTTGAGCTCTATTTGCTAGTTGTGAGATGAACCTCCTTATAGATTGAAGATGTCCTTGAAGACTCCTCATTTGACTTATGTTTTTGAGAGGAGGCATATCAAAGATTGCTTGTACTTTCTCTGGGTCCACCTCTATTCCTTTGGTTGAAATGATAAACCCTAGAAGTTTTCCAGAGGTGACTCCAAATGCACACTTTTTTGGATTTAATCTTAATTGGAACTGCTCCATGCGATCTAGAATGACTTCCAAATCGCCTAAGTGTGTATCCCTTTTCTTAGATTTAGCCAAGGTGTCATCCACATAATCTTCCATATTCTTATGCATCATGTCATGAAAGATAGTTGTCATAGCTCTCTGATAGGTAGCTCCTGCATTTTTTAATCCAAATGGCATAACGTTCCAGCAATAGGTACCCCATGCACAAGTGAATGTAGTCTTTTCTTGGTCTTAAGGAGCTATTTTAATCTAATTATATCCAGAAAAACCATCCATCAAGGAATAGATCTCATAACCCACAATCATGTCCACTATCATGTCTATGTTTGGGAGTGGAAAATCATCCTTTGGGCATGCTTTATTAAGATCCATGCTTTATTAAGATCCCTAAAATCTATGCAGACGCGAATGGACTTGTCATGTTTTGAAACTAGGACAATATTAGAAATCCATTCGACATAGTCAATGGCTCTTATAAATCCTGCATTGAGGAGTTTTTCTAGTTCTGCTTTGACAAGAAGAGCTATGTGAGGATGCATTTTCCTCAATTTTTGTTTCACTGGTTTTATACTTGGAGCTAGGGACAAGTGATGCATAATGAGATTAGTGTCCAACCCTGGCATGTCTAAGTAAGTCCAAGAAAAATTAATCTTCTTACTCTATAGGAACTTGGTATATGCTTCTTTTTCCTGTGTTGATAGAGACTGAGCGAAATGCACTATTTGTGGAGCCTCTTTTGTACCCAAATTAACTGGTTGTGTAGGCTCAACAAGCATTGAAGATCTATCTTGAAAGTAACTTGGGAGATAATCAAGTACCTCATCCTTAGGTGTCTCGGAGAGGTTTTCACCCTTAGATACGTCCTTTATTTTTACTTTTTTAGGTTCTAACACCGCCACATAATGGTTTTTGCCATCATAACTCTTATTCTTTTTTTCTTTTCTTTTCATCTTGTGACTAAGGTACTTGATATCTGGTTCTATCATGCTTGTAGTTGGTTTGCTGGTGGTAGAGACTATGGGCTCAAGGGCATTTAGGTAACATGCTATCTCATAGTCATTTTGGAATGTTAAGAGTTGAGGCTCTTGATAGCGTTGAGACCAATCAATTAGGTGAGGGTGAGCAAGGGGTAGGTTAATGATGGGTTCAATATTATGGATACAAATGGTGTCATCTCTGGTGATTGCAAAGTTAGGGTTTGTCAAGTATACCTTTAAGGTACCCAAATCAAGATTTATCCTACCAAGTGAAGCATCATCCACTAAAGCAATTTGTGGATTTGAATCCTCTAATCCTACACTTGACTCGTTAGCTACCTCAGGTTGGGAACTATAAGTATGGAAAACATCAACGTCCATGTCAATTATAGAATAATCAGAGAGAGATTCCCATTCATACTCATGTGATTCCGTATCTGAATCCTGACTAGGATGTTTACACCAAGCATGTTTATGATGTCTAGATGTGGAAGCTCTAATGTCACCAAGGGTAACACCTTCTTGAATTCCATTCATGTATTGATGTTCTTGAATAGGATCTTCAACAACAGATTCCTCTTGTTCTAGGCCTGAAACTATTGTATGGGCAACTGGAGTATCTGAATCTCCCCAAAGGAGATTGGTGGAAGGGACCCAATCTTCACACATGTCTTGCTAGTTTGTCAAATTGGACATATAATTTGTTTCATCCTCACTATCCATCTCACCACAGATAGGAAAAGGGCTCTTGTTCTAATTTTTGAAACCTTGGCCAACCATTTTTTTAGACCTGCGTCCAAAAAGAGCATGATCAAGATGTTCAACTCTAGCATCTAATCTGTGACTGAGAGGACCATGACCTAGATAGCCCATATTTTTGACAAGAGTGTACCCTCTTCCATATACCTTAGGAGAGGGAGATAAGTTCTCATTGTGCATGTACTTATCTTCTCTATAGATCCATTCCTTGACAACCACCTCTTCTTTTTCATCCTGGATAGGCATTGAGGACTCCAAAAATGTACCAAACAAGGTCATGGCTGAAGATGAAGGATGCATCTCTTGTAAAGGTTTTCCATAGAATCTAGGTGAGACTGGCAATTTTTTAAAGGAGTCAAGTTGATACCCCCCCATACCAAGGTCTATGGACTTAAACTTATCCTTGCACTGCGCTAGGGTTGCATTGAAATCTTTTGCTTCCTTGTTGAGAGGAACATGAGTCCCTACTGAAATTGCATTTACACATAATGTGCTATCCCCAAGTATATAGACTTCTACTCCATTGTAGGGGAACTTAACATATTGGTGATAGGTGGATGGCACTGCTTGCATGTCATGGATCCATGGTCTACCAAGTAGGATATTATATGCTAGAGGACTAGCATCAATAATTTGGAACAAAATGTCCTTTTCAATAGGGCCAATCCTGACAGGAAGGATGACCAACCCTTTAGAACTCCTTTCTGCCTCATCATAGGCTTTTATGGTAATCTTCTTTCGAGTATCAATAACTTTCTCAGAATAACCTAGTATCTTCAATAGACTAAAAGTGAAAATTTTGATCCCAGCACCCCCATCAATCAACACACGCCGGACATGGGTCTTGTGAATCATGAATTTGATATGAAGGGCAAGATTATGTGGATGGCTCAAAGCTTTGTCATCTTCTTCTGAGAATGTTAGGTAATGAGGGTTGGCAAGGTGGTTAACCATGTTTTGGAATTGGTCAACATCTATGTTGTTAGGAACATTTGTTGTACGCAAAGCATCCTCAAGGATTTGTTTATGTCTTGGAGACAATTCTAAAAGCTCAAAGATTGAAATCTGAGCTGTTGTTCTTTGTAGCTGATCAACAAGGTTATAATTCAGTTGAGGAATCACAACTAATTTGGTAGTGACATTTTTGGATGTCACTTGTTTGGGTTTGTTGGACTGGTTGGAACTAGGACCTCTAATAACCATATGACCTTGACTTTGACTTCTCATGACAACGTTAAGAGCTCAAGATGACCTTTGAGAGTGAGGACCCCTAAGAACCACCACTGGTTCTTCATCAAATATAGGAGGAGAGCCCACATCATAACCATAAGGATGATTGTCCCTCATCATGTTGATACTGTCCTCCACCACTTCGAGCATATTGACCACATTTTCAGTAGTTGTGTAGGTGTAGTTGATTTCGGCCTTGCCATTCTTTGGTTTAGAGGTTTCCCCCTTTTCATATTTGGGCAAAGGCTCCTTGAATGCCTTATGGTTTGCATTGGTGTTCAACCCATCAATCTGAAGTTTGTTGCTCTCAATAAGATCTTGGATAATATGCTTTAGTTTACAACAATGTTCGATGTCATGTCCAATGCCATTGTGGAACTTGCAAAAAGATTTTTCATTCCACCAATGTGGCTTAATGTCAGGTTTGCATAAATTTGTTGGATCTTGTGGTTGCGCAAGGTTATTGGCAATAAGTGTCTTGAAAGCATCCTCTTACGAGTCACCGAGTTTAGAAAATTGTCGCCTCTCCTTTTTAGGCTTATCTTGATACTTTGGTTTATGCTCTTGTTGGTTGGAGGATGTGTTGAGCTTCATAGCTTGAACTGCACTAGACAAATGAAGGACACCTTGGTCCTTGGGTTGAGAAGAGTCCACAACTCCATCGTTGACTACTTGTTTGTTCTTGTTCCAGTGCGAGTTCTTGCCTTTGTCCTTATTAGAGTTGTTAGTATTTTGACCATTGTTGTTGTTGTTATGTTTGGTCAAAATCCCTTGTTCTTTCAAGACATCCTCAATTCAACATGCAGTTTTGACCATAGTGTCAAAGGAATCAAAGAGCATCTTCCGAACCTCATACTGGATTTCAGGCACCAAATTGCTAACAATGATATCAATCCTTTCATGCTCAAGAATAGTCCTATAATAGCGAGAGCACAATCATCTGCATCTTTGTAAGAAGGTAACAAAGGATTCCCCTTGGTTTTGTTTCAAATTGCACAAGTCTAACATGGTGACTGATCTTGACAAGTTGTATGCAAAATGTTGAACAAATTTGTGGACAAGTTCTTTGAAAGTTTTGATGGGAGGGGTTATGTTGGTAAACCATTCCATTGCTTGGCCCTTGAGACTCCTTGGGAACAATCTCATAAGATAGGAGTCATCTTGGTGAAATTCAAAACTCATGATGTAGAACTGACACACATGATCATGTGGGTCACCATTGCCATCATACTTGTCATATTTGGGGGATTTCCACCTTCCTAGGGAAATCCTTCATGCTTACACTCTTGTCAAAAGGGCTAGGACAAATAGAGTCAAGTGAAAAGGAACTTTTAGGTGCCAACACCTTTTCCATCATATGCTTGAGTTGTTTGATCTCCTCTTCTTGGGATGGACCTTGTTTCTTGATTTTTCTATCCACATCAAAGTTGTAAGGGACTCTGACACCCTTTTTGATCAAGCTCTCTAGGAACTTATCCTTGTTTTGATCTAGATACTTCTCCACATATTGTTGGAATCGTGGTTCTTGTTGCATCCTCATAAAGTCTTGATCATCAAAACTTGCACTACTTCCTCCATGTTGGGAGCCATGATGAGCTCGTTGGGAGGGTTTTCTTGAGTTCCTAGGAGGTGTTTGTCTCCTATGTTGTGAAGTCCTTCTTCCTCTAGGACTAGGAGATCTTGAAGGGGTTCTTGAACACCTTCTGCTTCATGTAGTTCCTGAAGGAGTAGATGGTGGAGAGTTGTTTCCACTGTTGGTACCCCTGCTATTGAATTGGTCATTGACTTGTTGGGCTAAAAGCCTATCTTGTTCTTCTTGAAATGATTTTCTCTTCATTTCTAACAAGGCTTGTTGCTCCACCTCTAGGAGTCTAAACCTCTCTTCTTTAGTGGCTTGTTCATCCAAAAAGGCTTTCTTTTCGTGTTCAATTCTTTTAAGCCTTTCATTCACATACCTTGAGGTTGTTTTGAGTGGAGAGTTGGGCCTCAAATGTTTGAACAAGTCATTAGTAAATGCTGCATTCACATGAGCATCACAAGATTTTTTCTTTTGGTCTTCATGTTGTGACCGTTCATCTTGGTGAGCTCATCTTGTATACCTTTCAGCTCTCTGATGGGCATCTAAATATCTTGTGTTGATAGAGGGTGATTCTGGTTGATTGTCATCACCAAAGAGCATGTTGTCCCTATGTCTTTGAAATATGTCATCAAGATTTTGATCCATTGCTTCTCTCTCCTTTCTAGTCATGGTGTAACTCATGTCCATATCTGATTTAGAAGGTGCTAAAGAGGTACTCAACTCACTAGGATTTCTCTTTGAGTCAAACCAAGCTTCAGACTCACTCCTAGGTGATTGATCAAAGATGGGCTCCTTTCCCTTTCTCTTTTGACGAGTTTGGACTAAGGGTAACTTGTCAAAGACAACTTGAGGTCATTTTCCTTGACTAACTTGATACCTTGTCATAATTGACATGAAAGAAAAAGACCCTTGATGATAAGATGACCCTACGAAACGTCGATACCAAACTAGGATAGTAAAAGTGTTCAATTATCCAAAAAGTGATGGTGAGATAGAAAGCTGGCAAGAGGTATAAACCAACATTGCCACAGAGGTGTATAATAAAAGGATTAGTATCCTAACACATATGGATCGAGAGGATGATTTACCCAAAATATATTTTTGATTGAAATTGAATTTATATGGAAGTGAATTTGGACAAAAGACTACTAAAACTCTCCAAGTGTGTTGTCAAAGAGTCTAAAGGTTGATCTTCTCAATGAGGATGATTCCTAACTTATCAATTACAAGCAAGATCTCTTGTGAAATAAAAAATCACTAACTCAAGATGTCTAAATACAAGAACCCAAGGTACAAACAGGCTTCCAACGATAGAGTAAGTCACCTACTAAAATCTGGTCGACCAAAGAAAGACTGGAAATGGCATAAAATAGACAAACAACAAAAAGACTTTGTGTGACAATTCTCAAAATATTGGGATGATATAATCTGGCCAGGCAATATTTCTTATAGAGGTCATGTGACAGTTTCCAGGTAGCCTGTGCGATAAAATCCAGGCAAGCTATGTGACAGTTGTGTAGCAACGAAGTATCGCACGATAAAACTCAGTACAGTGTGCAATGATATTTCAGGATCATACGACTCTTAACCAATGAGTGTTTAAATTTTAGTTTTTTGAGGGTAATTTGGTCAATGTTTCAGTTTGGCAAGTTTGATTTCACAGTTTAGAATATAGTAACAATAGACAATAGACAGGTTTGCAAATAGTAGGTGATCAAACATGTCGTAAAACACTTGCACAAGGGAAAAAGCAACCTTGCCAAGACAAGCAATTTTGATATCAAAGCAAAAAAAATCCTATGAATGCTGCCGTGATGTTTAATGTTTGAGAACATTTGCACGGGTAGATCACAGCGAGAACACTTCAAGCACTTACTAGCCTAAAAAGACAAAGGCTCAATACTTAACAATTTGGCCCACACTTGATGTCCCATTGCCTCACACAAAGCGGTTGCCCACAATAGATATTGGCTTTGTCATGGAAGTGCCAATGACACAATCAAAGGAACACAGATGGTGAGTAATCATGGGGTGATCCGGGTTAGTCCATTAGGATCAATCCTTACACCAAGAAGCTAAGCGGAAAAATAGGGTGGCTTCTATCTATGGTTCTTAGTAAGGGCTTCTATTCATAATACCCCTTTTGCTCCCCAAAGGGACTTGTTACCTTGCGGCAAGTAACGGACCTCGTGGCCACAAGAGTACCTTAAGCATTCTTGCCTAGCATTTTCCTCATGGTCACAATCCCACAAGTACTCACACCAAGCAAAGACAAGTATTATGTCTACCAAGGTTTTGTGTCCTTGATAGCCTTGATTTTATAGTGGGTCAGAATAGCTTGGCATTAGCTTGTCCCCACTTAGGTCATTCATCTTGATTTCTCAAGAGCAGGCCTGCTAAAGGATTCTAAAACTAAACAAAGAGTAGATCAACCTTTGAGTTTCAAGATTTTTGGTTCATGTCAAGGGTGAAGAGCATACTTTCCTACCTCAAAAATTTCTCCCAAACACATCAAGCAAAGGTTCAATTACCCTCTTGCCTTCAAAATCCAAAGATGGGTCAAGATTTATGTTTCACCACAAGGGTGAAGAGCATACTCTCCTACCACCAAAAGATTCCTACAACAAGATATTAAATGCCTATGAAAAGAAACAACTATTATATGCTACACTAAAAATGAAAGCAATAAACAAGCACTTGATTTGTTTTTATTCTTTGGGCAGCCCTGCAAAAACAATTAGTAGCCGTTATACATTTGGAGCTTTGGCATGCATTCTTTAGAGAAAATATTTCAAGCAATGAAGGCACCTACAAGCACAACTTGTTAGCCCCACAATGGTTAGCACATAAAAAATTAAATAATCTGCAAGTAAAAACTTTGTCTAGCTACAACAATTTAAACCAGAAAGCTAAAAATCCAAATCTTGCAAGCCAAAAGAACCAAAATAGTCACCTGCAGGTCTGGGTAACAGTCTGTCAGAAAAAGAGATCGCATGATACTTTGCAGTATGGGAGTGTGATGCTTTCTTTCTGTGCGACAGATCATACTGTGTCCAGACAATGAAGTTCTGTATGGTCATGTGACAGAAACCTATATGGCCGAACGATACTTTTACTGGAAAAGTATCACACGAGTATGTAATAAAATATCGCATGATGCTGGAAGACTATCACATGATAATCTATCAGAAAAATAGAGAGCCAAAACAAATAGCAAAAATGATGATAAAAAATTAACGAAAATGCATAAAAAGAAGGACAAAACAAGAGTGTTCTGCGCCAACAATGTACACTCAAATTGTGCACTTCTCTAAGTCATTACTTCCAAGAGAATCCATGGATTTGAAACCTTGAGAAAGCGACCTAGAGCTCCCTAGGCATGGAGTCACAAGGGTATTAAGAATGCTCTTAGCTAGAGCTATTAAGCCTATAACCTTGCTAGTAAACCACACAATGGGAGATTCAAAGAGACAAAGGCAAGAATGTCAATATCCTCAAGAATCAACAATGGAAATGCAATGCTATGCTAAAAATGAAGATGCAAGTAAGCTATGGAAATGGAAGTATTACAAGCCTTGCTAATTGAGCTATGTGAGCTAAGCTAGAACTTGAAAGGAAATCTAAACTAAGAAAGCATAAACATGAAGCTATGATGCAAAAATGAAAGCTAGAATGCAAGATCTCCAAAGCTTCAAAGTCACCAAGAAATCCTGCAGCATAAGATTAGTATTCAAAAGTTGGGATCCTAGAATGAGAAAAGAGCTCTCCTTTTAAAGGAATTGAAAAAGAATGGACCATGGAGATTAAGAGGCAAAAGATTTAATCAAGGATGGAGCTTGAAAGAGGAGTAATCCATGTGCACAAATCTCCTCCAATGAGAAAATAAGAGTTGAAATTTGTGTCCCATATGAGACAAAAAGGTCTTTTCTCCTTTTTATAAAATAAGAATAATGCTTTATTTGTACAATTTAGGATAAGAGGAAAAGTGGGGGCTTTTTATTTAATAAAAGGGGACGAAATTCCTTTTAAATAAATAAAGACTTTAGGATAAAATGGTTAGCCCATAGAATAAAATTGAATAAATGATAAAATTAGGATTTGATCAAGGAAATTGATATTGAATTGAAAATATTGCAAATATTGATTCAAAAAATTGATAAATTGTTGAATGGGGACCCAAAGTCTAGGCGACCATTTTAGGGTGCATACAATAGATAATGATGGATTGCCTTCCTCCTTTTTTTTCTTTCTCTTCTGTTCTTCTTCTTTTGTTGTAAGAATGAGAGAGGAAAGCCCTTCTTTTATAGTGATCTTGGGCACCAACTCTTAGAGAGGCCGACATAGAAAACAATAATTAAGGGTCCATGGCACAAAACTCTAGAAGGGATCGACCCTTAAGGTAGAAATAAAAATAATTATTTAAGAGACTTGTCACAAAATTTGAGGTAAGGCCAACCCCAAAGTTAATTTGAGATTAGGCACAAAAATGAAAAAAGGCTAATCTCAAATAATAAATTAGGAATCCTACACAGAGCTCGAGAAAGGTCCACCTCAAATATTAATTTGAGAATTCAACACTTAACTTAAGAAATAGTGGCCCCGAAGAGGGAAAAGATGAAATTTTGATGAAACCTCAAAACAAGGACCTAGCCCCAAGAACCTTCGACCTTAGGGTCAAGGTCGAGGTCAACCCTAACCTAGGGCAGGGTCGAGGTCGACCTTGACCCAGAGTGTCGGACCTCAGGAAATGAACCCAAGTCTCAAAAGCATAGAGAAAAGGCAAAAAAGAGGGGCAAAACATGCACATAATCACGTGAAACCCCATAGAAGCATGAAAGTGTCTGAATCGGGATTAAAAAAACCTACTAGGGTGAACCCGATGTGAAATCTTCAACAAGAGAGCTCCATAGAGCTTGAATCCTTCAATGGCTACTAATCGATCTCCTTGATGAATTGAATCATGAATGATTGAATGCTTTCTTTCTCCTTCTTGCTTGCTTCTTGATTTCTTGATGACTTTTTGATGGATTGAAATGAGAGGAGAAGGCTTCCTTATATACTAGTCTAGGGCATAAACTTCTAGAGAGGCTAACATAGGAGAAATAAATTCCCATTAATCCTATACCCCTAGGAGTGGACCTAAATTAAATATCTTTTAAGAGTTTATCATTTCGAAGCCTGAAACAATCGACCTAGAAGCGAGAAATAAAATATTTCCAAAACTTGACATCCGAAAATCCTCAAATTTTGAAATTGAAACCCTGGGTTAGGGTCGAGGTCAATCCTGACCTAGAAGGTCAACCTCGACCCCGAGGTCAAGAACCTCAAATTCATAGAGCAGGATGCCAGAAAAAGGCAGGAAAGAAGTATAAAGCAGGGTGAGACAAGGGAAAAAGTCAGATCCAAGTCAAAGACCCATTCAAGGAATTTGACATGACCCCAAACCACTTACTCAAAGGGCTAAACTAGTCCTAAATGGAAGTGCTTCCATTTTCTGACGATACATTTTTCCCCCATGACGGGTTCACCAAAATGTAAAGAATAAAAAGATGATGGAGATGTAAAAATATAAATAAAATGATACTTTAATGTATATGAGAAGTTGGGGAAGGTAAGATTTGGTTCTTAATCCCAAATTCCCAAAGCAAAGATCCAAATTGATTAACCACAAGAAAATGGTCAATACATAAATGAATCAATCGATTAGTAATAAGAAGAAAGAGGAAAACCTTACATTCCATTTTAGAAGAGAGAGTATTGAAATGAATTGAAGACAAATACTAACCTCAAAGTATAACAGATTTGAAAATTGTTGTTTTCTGGTGTCTGTACTGAGTTTTTGGAAATTCTGCAACCGGACTTGGAATTGAAACACAGAGACGAAGAAAACCCAAAAATATTTTTATTTTCCGAATCAGGATGACCTTGACCCAAATACAGGTCGACCTTAACCCCTTTATGTCGACCTTGACCTGCACAGCTCTGACGAAAATTTTGTTTGCAAATCCTGAAAGTTTTCTGAAAAAGGTATCTGAATCTTCTCTGTAATTCGTTGTTCCACACCTACTCCTGCAAGAAAAAAAGGTTTTGTTTGTTTGGATGAGGGGTTTTTCTTGGTCAAACCCCAGTTTTGGAATTAACTTTGAAATAAAATTGAAATTGCAGTAATAAACAAAGTAAATAGAATAATTCACCTTGCTTATGTTGAAACCCTTGTGGAGGATTTGAATCCTTGAATCCACAAGTATGGATGCTCCAAGTGAGAATTGTAGGATGTCTCAAATCAATGGCCTTTAGATCTTCAACACCAATCTTGAATAGATCTTGGAATAGGAAGAAGCTTGAATGGATATGGATGGAGAAATCTTCAACAAGAGGGCTCCATAGAGTTTGAATCCTTCAATGGCTACCAATGGATCTCCTTGATGAATTGAATCTTGAATGCTTGAATTCTTGAAAATAGATGAATGCTTGAATGCTTTCTTTCTCCTTTCTTGCTTCTTGATTGCTTGATTTCACTTGATGATTTTTCGATGGATTGAAATGAGAGGAGAATGCTTCCTTATATACTAGTATAGGGCACAAACTTCTAGAGAGGCCGACATAGGAGAAATAAATTCTCATTAAGCCTATACCGCTAGGAGTGGACCTAAATTAAATATCTTTTAAGAGTTTACCATATCAAAGCCCAAAATAGTCGACCCAGAAGCGGGAAAATAAATCTTTCCAAAACTTGATATATCCAAAAATCCTTGGATTTTGAAATTTGGACCCTGGTTCATGGTCAAGGTTGACCCTGACCTAGGTTAGGGTCGAGGTCAACCTTGACCTTGAGGTCAAGAACCTCAAATTCACATAGCAGAATGCCAGAAACAGGCAAGAAAGAAGTGGAAAATAGGGCAGGACAGGGGAAAAAGATAGATCCAAGTCAAAGACCCATTCAAGGTGTTTGACATGACCCTAAACCACTTACTCAGAGGGTTAAAATAGTCCTAAATGGAAGTGCTTCCATTTTCTGACGATACACCTCTATCACTTTTTTCTAAGTTGTCAATCAATGAGCTCATTTTTAAATGATTAAGTGAATTTACGAACTCATATATATTTTGATCATCATTAAAGACCTATCATTATAAATGCTATCAATAATCCTAGACCTAGTAAAAACCTCAACAACATACTTGTAGTCAAGAGATGTCAAGAAAGTTTCATACTATAAATCCAAAATAGTACGAGAATCAACTATTTCATTATTTTATCTCTTGAAATGACATTTATTTTGATCTGTACATTTTCATTACCAAAGAGAGTCTCCTTACCTTCATCACTTATTGAATTTGAGAACTCATATATTTTTTAATCATAATGGAAGATCCATCATTTATAAATGTTATCAATAATCATAGACCTAATTAAAACATCAATAACATACCTATAGTCAGTAGATATTAATAAAGTTTTAAAACTTTAAACTCAATATAGTAAGATCAACTATTTCATTTTTTAATTTCTTTCAAGCCATTTGATGTAAAAAATAATCAACATCTCAATAATATCCCATTAAACATTCCTATACATATTCTATTTCTTTTTGTAGTGTATGTATGTACCTTTAACTTGAAATTCTACAAGTTCTCAATTACCTTTCAATCCAATGTGTTTGATCCTATATCTAGTGTAACTGGGTAATAGGGGATCCATAGAAACCTCCAATAACATATAAAATATCAACCACAAAGAGATTGTTAGAGAAATTAGTATTCCCAATATTCAAGAAAGGAAGTAAGAAAAATAATAATCATAATCAATCAAACATTATGAAAAAATTCAAAACATTAATATGCAAACCATAAAACCCTTCCTTGTTGTTCTCCTTCTCATACAATGTGGGCTCTCAGAATTGAGCTCAAGATCATGTTAATATGATTTAGAACAATAGAGAGGGGGGGGGGTGAATCAGTTGCTCTTAGGTCCAAATGTATAAAACAAACTTTAAAACTCTTCAACAAATCAGATCCAATAACCAACAGCTACTCAGTCATTACTGATTGCATAACAGAAACATATAACAGTGCAGTCCACTTATCCAATAGTATCTAACTTGTAAAACATAGAAATGTTCAAACCAAAACATTCACGCAAGTATCAACACCAGGATTTATAGTGGAAACCCAATTTGGGAAAAACCACTTTGTAACATGTTACTATCATGTTCACTCTTCTGAAGTGAGCTCGGTGAAAATCCAACCATGTCAAAGGTTACAAACACATTGTCAGGTGTGATCTGGTTAAAGGATTTAAACCACTATGTTAAAAGTGTGCCTTGTTATAGGACTTACACTCCATTAGAATGCAACCTTGTTTAAAGGATTTATACAAATGATTGTTAGGTCAACCTCTGTTAAAAGGATTTTGACTGATACAATAGTTAGAAAGTAGCAGTAGTATTGATCTGAAAAACATACAAATCACTTTGCAAATATTAGATCCAATTCTGTACACATATGTTGGCTTAATGCTAGTGAACCTTTACCATCACCATCACTAATCTTCTCAAAACTCTCTTCAAGCAATCACAACACTTCTCCTTTAGCCTTCTCTGCTTGTACAGTCAATAACATCAACAATACTTCCAGCATCCTCTCTACTGTTAATCTCAAGCTTAGGTTTCCTTAATACTTCCTCAATTAGGTCAACACATCTTTTTCCGCTTAATCTCCTTTGTAGATCTTAGGGTTAGGTCGGATTCATCGAATCATTCCTACTTTATGTTCTTTAGCTATCCTTCTAGAAATATCTTAAATATCTTAATAGATTTACAATAAAACATTTTACAGTGCATTAAATGCTTTCATACAATCAATAAATAAAGTCAACATGTTTTACATAACCCAAGAATTCAACGATGTCGGCTGGAAATCTGAATTCTTCCTCAAATGTAAATTACTGACGCTCATTTAATACAGTGTTCAAAACCTCGGTCTTCATTAGAAAGCTCGGTCACCTCAAAAACTATTTCCTCGGCTAATACTATCTTCCTCGGCAATTAACTGATGTTCGGTCAACACTGAATTTACTCGGCATATACTAGCTCGGCCAACACTAACATCACTCGGCTTAAACTAGATTTCTTCATTTTTGCTTGGTTAAGCCTACCAGTTTAGTCTTCATTCATACTTAGATAAACAATACATTATCTTATCATTGTGCCACATAATTAAGTACTCATTGAAATATCAAGATAACTCAACCTTTCCTTAGGTGCTATTGTTACCAACCTTGCCTTTCCCGTTCACAACAATCAAATAGATATAGTACTTTCTTAAATAGCAATAGTCTTACTAGTTAAGGTTTGATATCAATGACAATACAACAATTGCTTCAATTTTAGTTTCCAACAATCTCCCTCTTTGGCATTGATGGCAACACCATATGACTATCACATGAATTACCAACCAATCCAAAACTTATCTGTCCATCATAAATATTTATAATATCCTTAGCTTCATTCTGATATAGAATCAATTAGCCATGATTGTATGACTATCCACTAAATCTCTCCCTCTTACTTGATCTTCCATGAAAATTTCATTTTGTGTATTCATCTGTGATCATCTCCCTCTTTGACAAAAATGCCAAAGAAACAACTAAAACATACATCCTGCAGATGTAGATATCATATTTTCAGTTCAGTAATAGTATTTCTCCCTCTATCATCTTTTCTTATGACTGATTCTTGGCTTTGCTATACTTTTCACAACTCTAGGTTGCTCCTAAAGTGTGACTTGTCTCTGCATCAACTTGTTAGATACTCTTTGTAGCACATTTGATGCAGTGCTCCTAGATTGACTAAGCAGCCTCAGTTAGGGGAAGGACCCCTAATTGACCTCTCAGATATTCATGAGCTTCTTTAGGTAAAGATTTAGTGAATATGTTTGCTAGTTGTTCCTTTGTATTGACATATTCCATTCAGACCTCTTTATCTTGTACTAGTTCTCTCAAGTAATGATACTTGATTGCAATGTGTTTGGTCTTTGTGTGCATCACTGGATTCTTAGAGATGTTGATAGCACTTTTGTTGTCACAGAAAATGACAATTGGTTCAGTGATTTCTTCTTTCATGCCTACCAACAATTGCTTTATCCATACCAAGTTTGAACAGTTCATAGCTGCAGCCACATATTCGGCTTCAATAGTAGATTGGGAAATGTCATTTTGTTTCTTGCTTGTCTAGGAAACTAATCTCTATCCAAGAAAGAAAGCTCTACCACTAGTACTCTTTCTGTCATCCACATTTCCTTCCCAATCAACATCAGTATACACTCTTAGTTCAAACTTTTCATGCTTCTTGTAGTACAATCCATAGTCAACAGTCCCTTTCAAATGTCTCATTATTCTTTTGACGACCATCATGTGAGTTTCCTTAGAATTGGTAGAGAATCTTGCCACTATCCCAACAAATAAAGCAATATTTGGTCTGTTGTGTACAACATACTGTAGCTTTCCAATCATAGATCTATACAAAGTCTTATTTACTTCTGCAACATCATCATTTTTAGACAACTTTTGTCCAGTAGCCATGGGAGTACTTACTGGCCTTGAATCTTCCATACCAAAGGTTTTCAGTATCTCATGAACATATTTAGACTGGGTGATGAAAATTCCTTTCTCCATCTGATATACTTGTAAACCAACAAAAAATTTGATTTGTACTCAGTTAAGAGTATAAACAACTATACTTACAGCTTCTTTCCAGTACTTTTGTACAACATTCTTTTCAATCATTAATGTCCTTGCACAATTCAAGATAGATCTATTCCTTCTCTCTGCTATACCGTTCTGTGGAGGAGTTCTAGGACATCTATCTTTTGATCCCTCTATCACTGAAAAACAAATTAAATTCATTGGATATAAATTCTCCACCTCAGTCAGATCTCAGACACTTCAGGTTCCTACCTGTCTTCTTTTCAACGTTAGCCAAATACCACTTAAAAATTTGAAAAGCATGAGATTTTTCCTTTAAGAACATTACATGCATCATTCTAGTATAATCATCAACAATTATGATAAAATATCTAGCACCACAATAGCTTTGTACACCCATCGGTCCACAAACGTTAGTATGAGCCAAATCTAAGGTATTCTCAGAAGTAAAAGTTTTGCTCTTGAAACTAGACTTTGTCATCTTACCCAACTGACATTCTTTGCACATCTCATTCTCAGGTTTCTTCAATCTAGGTAGACCTCTCACTTTCTTTTTCGTACTAATTTCTACCAGATTATCAAAGTTAACATGACATAGTTGCTTATGCCATAACCAAATATCATCAAGTTGTGCAATCATACATGTTTCTTCAGATAGGTCTAGACAAAAAAAATTACCTCTTGTCTGTTCTCCACTTCCAATCAGTTCACCAATGTCATCAAATATTTTGGCCTTCCTGTGATGAAATTCCACTCAGTAGCCAGTGCTATTAAGCTATGCAACACTCAATAGATTATAGTTAAGACCCTCAACCCAATAAGCATTTTCAAAAGTGATCTTATCAGTCAGATTAATCAATCCTTTTCCTCTAATAGGACATGGTGCATCATTACCAAATTTCACACTCCTACCTTTAGAATGATCTAAGGTATCAAACTTACTCTTGTCACCAGTCATGTGATGTGAACAACCACTGTCAATAATCCATTTATCATTTTTGTTCACATAAGATATCAATGCAGTTTTCTCATCCTCATCAGATTCATCTTTCATTGCAACATAGACAACCTCAATTTTAAAATCATAACTATCAGTGTTAGTCTCTTCTTCAGCAATATAGCAAGATTTCTTACCTTCTCCTTTGTAGTCCTTGTATCTTCGGTAACCTCTATCTTCTCTTTTGTCTTTATGCTTTCTGTCTCTTTCTTCATCCTTATCATCCCTGTCAGGACATCTAGCAGCTATATGACCAACTTTATTACATGAAAAACTTATAATAGGGAGTTTACCTTTGTACTTTCCTTTTCCCCTTTTCAATCTTCTAGCCATAAGAGCTTCTAGATCCTCAAGTTCTTCATCAAATGTGTCTCTGTCACTTTCACTGATGCATCTTTCTTTTTCCTTCTTTGACTTACTCAGAACCATTTGTGACTTAAAAGTAGATTCAACATTACCAACAGTGAAGTTATCATAGTTAGAAAGTTCAAAAGCAGTAAGCTTATCAACCAAACTTTCCAAAGTAAGAGCATTTTTAGGATTACATCTAGATTCCTGAATTGCTGAAATTTTGATGGCATAGATAGGATGTAGAGTTCTCAATACTTTTCCAATTACAGTTTCATCATCAATAGTTCCATTTTCTCCTCTAATAGCATTTACAACTTCTTTTATTCTACCACAATATTGTGCAATATTCTCACCTTCTTGCATTCTCATTTCATCAAATTTACCTCTTAGGCTCTCAAATTTTGCTCTTAATACATTTATGTCACCGCCATAGATGTTTGCAAGGATGTCCCACATTTTCCTTGCATTGCTATAGTCTTTGATGTCTTCAAATTCTGGATAACTTAGGGTAGATGCAATCTCCAACATTGCTTGGTTGTGCTCTTGTTTAGCTTTCATTTCCTCGACAGTCAGAGGTGAAACAAGTGTGACATAATCATGCTTAATTTAATATTTTGCAAAATCACCAATACCAGCTAGATGCAGCTTCATCAAGCTTTGCCATGCAAGGAAATTCTCCTTATTCAGCTTCGGTACCTCCTTCTTATACATCCTGATCATTTGCTTCAAGTACCTTCAAACTTGTTCTTTGTAAGCACCAAAAGCTTGATACCAATTGCTAATATGATTTAGAGCAACAGAGAGGGGGGTGAATCAGTTGTTCTTAGGTCCAAATGTATAAAAAAAACTTTAAAACTCTTCAACAAATTAGATCCAATAACCAACAGCTACTTGGTCATTACTGATTGCATAATAGAAACATATAATAGTGTAGTCCACTTAGCCAATAGTATCTAACTTGTAAAACATAGAAATGTTAAAACCAAAACATTCACACAAGTATCAACACCAGGATTTATAGTGGAAACCCAATTTGGGAAAAACCACTTTGTAACATGTTACTATTATGTTCACTCTTCTAAAGTGAGCTCGGTGAAAAGCCAACCCTGTCAAAGGTTACAAACACATTGTCAAGTGTGACCCGGTTAAAGGATTTAAACCACTCTGTTAAAAGTATGCCTTGTTATAGGACTTACATACACTCCATTAGAATGCAACCTTATTTAAAGGATTTATACAAATGACTGTTAGGTCAACTTCTGTTAAAAGGATTTTGACTGATACAATGGTTAGAAAGTAGTAGTAGTATTGATCTGAAAAACATACAACTCACTTTGCAAATATCAAATCCAATTCCATACACATATGTTGGATTAATGATTGTGAACCTTTACCATCAGCATCACTGATCTGCTCAGAACTCTAGTCAAGAAATCACAACACTTCTCCTTTAGCCTTCTCTGCTTGTACAGTTAATAACATCAACAATACTTCCAACATCCTCTCTACTATTAACCTCAAGCTTAGGTTTCCTTAATACTTCCTCAATTAGGTCAATACATCTTTTGCCGCTTAATCTCCTTTGTAGATCTTAGGGTTAGGTCAGATTAATCGAATCCTTCCTACTTTATGTTCTTCGGCTATCCTTCTAGAACTATCTCAAATCTCTTAATAGATTTACAATAAAAAGTTTTACAGTGCATTAAATGCTTTTGTACAATCAATAAATAAAGTCAACACATTTTACATAATCCAAGAATTCAATGATGTCAGCTAGAAATTTGAATTCTTCCTTAAATGTAAATTACTTATGCTCGGTCAATATAGTGTTCAACTCCTCGGTCTTCATTAGAAAGCTCGGTCACCTCAAAAACTGTTTCCTCAACTAATACTGTCTTCCTCAGCAATTAACTGATGTTTAGTCAACACTGAATTTACTCAGCATATACTAGCTCGGTCGACACTATCATCACTCGGCTTAAACTAGATTTATTCATTTTTGCTCAGTTAAGCCTACTAGTTTAGTCTTCATTCATACTTAGATAAACAATACATTATCTTATCATTGTGCCACATAATTAAGTACTCATTGAAATATCAAGATAACTCAACCTTTCCTTAGGTTCTATTGTTACCAACCTTGCCTTTCCCCTTCACAACAATCAAATAGATATAGTACTTTCTTAAATAGCAACAGTCTTACCAGTTAAGGTTTGACATCAATGACAATACAAAAATTGCTTCAATTGTAGCTTCCAACAGATGATGCCACTATAATAATTCAAAGCAATTGTGATTTTTTGAAATATGAGAATAATCCCTATTTATAAGATTTTAGGGGTTTCAACCAAGAATCCATGATTAAAGGGTCGATTGACTGTGATTGAGGAGTTGAACTCAGAGTGAGTGGGAGTTCAAATCTGCTTGACTATCTTGATTGGGGGATTGATTGATCTCTCAGCAAATAGATTGGATAGATGACTTGAATGGACTAGTGATAAAATAATAGACTGGTGAGTTAACTAATTGCATGGATGAGTTAACTGAATGCATGGAGGGGTTAACTGATTTCATGGATTAGAAAATTGAATTGATTGAAGACTTTAACTAATTGTTGAGGCAAGAATTAACAATGTGGATTGAATAGTTAGGAGAGGGAATCATGGAGTGAACAAAATGTTACTATGAGTTAGTTTTGGAAGAATAAATCATGATTACATAAAATAAAAAGAATTATTTACTTTCACATGTGACAATTACTAAATAAATACTGAGAAGAATAATTAATTTAATTAAATAAATATAATTTATTTAATTATGATAGGAATTTGATTTAATTATTACATAAATGTAATAATTAGAAAGAGGGAACATTAATTAAATATAATTATTTAATTAGTTAAATGAGATAGGGTATAATTAAATAATGTTAATTATTTAATTATATCATAGATGAATAATTGATAAAATAATTGTTTAGATGTTCAATAATTAAAGTAATTAATTAAAATCACTTAGTTATGGAATTAGGGAGAAATGATGATTTTAACTGTAGAATATGATAGAATGACATAATTAATTAAATAATAAAGATTATTTAATAATTTAAGAGGAATGTTAGTAAAATTGTCGCTTGGAAGCATGAGACATTTTTAGGTGTCTACATTTTGCCCCTTTGATACAATATTTTTTACGCATTGTTTCAAAGAATAATAAAAATTATGCACTAGTATGCCCCAATCAGAACAATGCGATGACGAGGTAAATAATGCCCCCTCAAGAGATTGTTTGTGCGAGAAAGACATGAATGATCTCTCGAAAGAAGATCTAGATGAAATGATGCAAGAAAAGAATAATTAATAAAAAGTGAAGAATGTTGGTAGACTGTGATGATTGTTCGATCAATATTGGACATAGAAATTATTTGATAAGAATCACATCTAGTTTCAGGAAGGACCCATCCTATATAAGACTAGCGACAATGTTTAGTTTTAGGGAAGACCTACCCTGTACAAGACAAGCAACATCTAGTTTCAGGTTAGATACATACTGTATAAGACAAATGATGATGTGTGGTTTCAAGAAAGACATATATTGTTTAACACAAATGATAATGTCTGGTTTAAGGAGAGATACATCTTGTATAAGATAAATGATGATAGAATAATTGACCAATTGATTTGACTGATTTGGAAATTGATTTGACCATTTTGACAAATAGATTGAGTGAGTGATAGAAGAGATTTGATTGATTTGATAAAATGTTAGGAGATAAGAGAATGTGAATGAATCTTGATTGAAACCCTTTAAATTATATTAAACAAAGAGATTCCCATTGTAATAAACATGCTTGAACTCCAATTTAATTTGAGCTTATTTATTTATCATCATTGAGCTATTTTATTATAGAAAAATTGGATACCATCCTACCAAGATATGAATGATCTAGACATGATTATCCTCTTGCATTTGAACATGCACTTTGAACAAATAAGGAATGTGAGCTGATCCATCTAGGTTGAGCATTCATAGTTGAGGTATGTGTGGCATATCACAAGTGAAGTATCCATTGCAATGCTACAATTGGATATTTGTATATGGATGTGAAGGCTCATATCACATACACTCAGATTTCCCTTTTAAGACTTCACATCAAACATTCCACAAATAACAACAAACAAAGAAAAATAAGTCATGAACCATCATGGCATCTCTAAATTGCTTGTCGACATGTTGGAGATGCATAAGAACATGACTTGCAAAAATCAAGACATAATAAGACTAACTTGACTCAACAAGTTGCAATTGTACTAATTATGTATCTATGTTTTTGCAGTAGTTTGGATATTAAATTTGACATTTTGTTGATGCTATCTGATTCCAAGAAAAAAGGTACCTCATCTAAGACTGCTCTGTCTAATTTCAAGTGTTCCTTCCCTTGTCTAAGACAACATGATGTTTTCCAAAATGCTTTGTTGTGGGACTGATTTGATAGATGAGATAGTTTGGGCAATGTACCTGAGGACCTGCTGACTAGTTTTAACTATTTTGACTTAGTTCTGTTCAAGCTCAGATGTGTTGAATGACATCATTCAATGCTTGTTTTGAAATGTGAAAGAATTGGTTTTGTGTACAAAGGAAATTTATTGCAGGATTTTTTGGTTTTTCAATTTGTTTGGTTGTCTTGGATAATTTTTTTTGTCTTTTGCAAACGTTTTGGTCCATCATAGGGTTTGTATATTTGGAGTCAAGGTATATGTTGCATATTACACAAGTGAAGGCCCTTATTATTGACAGCCCAAACATGGTTGTCCTAGATGAATTTTTTATGTTTTTGTGATGTTTTTGAAATATTTTGAAGGTCTTTTGCTATATTTTTGTAGTTTATAGGATGATTTTGTGCTAATTTTATTGTTTTGAAGGACTCTTTTCAATTTTTAGGAATTTTTTTAGAGATTTTTGCTTTGTTTTTAGATTTTTAAGGATATTTTCTACTATTTTTGGTATTTTTTCAAGACTTGTTCTATTGTTTTTGTAGTTTTTCAAGACTTTTTTGCTTTGTTTTTGGATTTTTTAGGACATTTTAAATCACTGAATGAGGTGAAAGTTATATGTCAAGATTTATTATCAAACATAATTGTATTTATTTGCCCCACTATCTATTAAGCCATGGAACATTATGGATGGATGAATGAGCTAATGAGATGACAATGAATAGGTGAAAGATGGAATCATAGTTGATTTGGATATAAGGACTATCTCACAATGGGATACCATGTTTACCAAAGCTAAGGGACTGGATATGTGGCTATGTAGGCAATGGAATGACACATTGAATGACATGTGGTCTATGGGAATGAACATCTCAAGAGATTTATGAAAATATGTTCTTCATTTTTGTCCTTAATTTTGATCAAGACCAAGAAGGGATTTGGGATAGGCCATATGAAACATGAAAGTGGATGACAGAAGTAAGGGATGAATATGATAAATGATATGTATTGAAGGATATGGATAAAGTGAAGCAAAAAGGATGTATGAAGCTTTGTCAAGATCAAAGATGGAAAAAATGGATATGGATGGACTTAGGACTATGAAGGATGTGATAGGTAGGATTTCATGAATGAAAATTTCCCCCAAGTGTAGATGGTAATGGATTACACATGATGTCGTTTTCCAATTTTTCATCATGATACTTTCCCAAGGAGACATATGAAGTGGTTTTCACCATAGGATGAATTATTTCTCTTGATTTCTATTTTTTTGTTGTCACACAAGACACCTATTTGCCACGTTTTCACCAAGTTAGATTTTTTTTTGACTTTTTGGAAGACAATGGATGTATGAAATGATATGAAGGAAGTGTTACAAGTAGTGGTTGTTGTTGCACCAAAAGATTGACCTGTTAATGCCCGATACAACCACTAGACTTATAGAAGACATAGGAGGCGGTTAAGCCATGTCATGAATCTTGAGGGGAGTGCTGACCATTTTTCCAACAATCTCCCCCTCATCGTTACCCGAGGGGATTTGAACCGGTGACCAAGCTCTGATACCACTTGTTACAAGTAGTGGTTTCTGTTGCACCAAAAGATCGACCTGTTAATGCCCGATACAACCACTAGACTTATAGAAGACACAGGAGGCAGTTAAGCCATGTCACGAATCCCTAGGGGAGCACTGACCATTTTTCCAATAGGAAGGACTCAAGAATCTTGTTCTTTGGGTAGTATTTCTAAAGGACATGTTGTAATGGACTATGGTTGCTAAAAGTATACTCAAATATATTGATAGGGTGATGGAAAAAGGGGATGAAATGGATCATAAAATGGACAATGGTAAGAGTTTATGCATAGGATTGGATAAGGGGGATGTAAGAATGGAAAGTAGGTGTTGGATAATGAATGAGGTGTCATACAACTTGTGTATGGGTGGATGGAAATGTTGGCAAGATCAATGCTAGGACACACATTGAGGGGTGGTGGATTGATGGAAAGAAAATGAATTTTAGATTTTGGGGTTTAGATATAGTAGTGGATATGGATTTTGGGACACAAGGACCCAAAATGGATGGAGGATGTGATGGAGTATCTAAGGTAGTGGATTTTGGGATATAGGGGCCCAAAATAGATTTGGAAGATGGAAGACATTTATGTGGAAGATTCATGGGAGCTTTTGGAATAGCAAGCTTGGATGCCAACTTTGATTTTTCTTTGGTATATTGTGCTTCGATGAGATACTTGGGAATCCACATATTTTTTAATTTTTCATTCTTCTGTGGTTCATTTGAATGCATTTCTTGGATAAGGGATTTAAGAGCCCATGCATATTTTGACTTTTCTTTTTTTGTTATTAGTCTTTGTGACCTTTTGAACTTTTCTTTTTTGTGTTGGATCATATTTTTCTTTATTTTTGCATGTTGATTAGATAGGAAATGGTAATCCTTGATTGCATGTGGATTTCTTGAGTTATGGATTTTATGCTTAGCATCTAAATTGATTGGAAGGGGATTGGTATTAATGGGTGGATAGGAATTGTATGTAGGCTTTTTGGATGGGTAGATGGTTCTCAAAGATGGATGGACGATGGGATCTTGTCATGGATAGGGATGATTATGACATGGAGATTGAAGGTTGACATGAGGTTGCGGTGGACATGGAGGATTACTTTGATCTTGACATGGAAGATGATCATTGGATGGAGTATAAGGGACATCATGGTCTTGCTTAGGAGGTGGATTATGAATGGAACTTAGAGGAATTTTTTTCTCTTGGGATGGAAGGGGATCATCATAATTTTCTAGGGATATTGGATCTTGGTCAAATATTAGATGGGATTAGACATTCTTGGTATCTGGATCTTGACCAATTTTAGGGCCTATTTCTTTAGATTTTGGATAACTCTCTTGACATGGGGTATGAGTTTGGATATGTATGGTAAATTATTGAAAGGACTTGATGCTCAGACATGATGGGGATGGACTTTGTTTGGGACTCAATAGAGTAGCTTTACTTGGGAGTGGAGTATATAGTGGAATTGGTTCTAAGACTATTGAATTGTAGAAGGCTCTGGCATTATATAATGGATTAACTAGGATTTGTATTGTGGATAACCCTTGTGGTTAGACTGGAAATGTTTCATTATTGGATGCATTGCTAGGTGGAGATAGTATGGAGGAAGAAATGGTGGGAGATATGGAGATTTCTTATGGGACTTTGCTATACATAGGTATATGATTTTGATCATGTTTGGGAATGTTGTCTTGACATATATCCAGCTCCTCATTGGGTGAATTATTGGGACATTCTTTATTCTAGTAACAACACAATCATTGTTTGGACTTTCGATAGTGATGGTATTAATTGTCAAATTGGGGTCTTCTTTTGTATATGAAAGGTTAGCCTTATTATCTTGTCTGGATGTGGAGGCCTTGTCTTTTCCATGACCCATTAATGGATTTTGGAAGATCTTATGGTCTTAGTTGGTGGTTCCATAATATGTGACAACTTCAATTTCACCGCAGTCAATAAGATCTTGGACAATGTGCTTCAATTGCATACAATCACTTGTTTTATGCCCCTTAGTTTGGTGATAGTTATAGTAACCATTTTCATCCCACTTTGTTGGTTTTTCAAGACCCTCATAATGTCTTATCTCAGGTAAAGTTACTAAATGGGACTGTATCAATTTCTCCAAGATTTTCTCAAGAGGTTCTACAAGACGTGTAAATTCTCATTATGGAGTGGCATCTATTCTTCCATAAATGTTTTTTTGGGTAGGCACATTGGTATGTTTGAAACTTTGTCTAGGAGCGGTGATGTTAACATTGTGAGTTGTTTGTGTTGGTTGGGTATGTTGGATCAGTTTTATTTGGGTATGTTCGACAGATGTTGGTGCTTTCCCATGTAGGGCACGTTGAGCCATTTTAGCATCCACAACACTATCATTTGTTACATTGTTGTTTTTAGACCAGTATTTAGTTTTTTCATAGGGTTTTGAATTACTGGTCTCTTTCTTGAGTATTCCCTTTAAGATGAATGGTTTTTTTTCTTTCAACGCTTACTCTACTAGCTCCTCAAATGACTCAATATGCTATGAGTTTAGTTTATACATCAGGTCCCATTGATAGTTTTTGATGAACATGCAAATATTTTACTTTGTTGGTAAATGGAAAGATGTCTTAGAGGAAACATTTCTCCAATGTTTTAGGAAAGAGGAAAATCTCTCTACCTTCATTTTCTTGGTGGTGCGAAGATCCATTAATGTTGCTTACATAAAATGTTGTGTGAATAGTGTGATATGAATTTTTTTGCTAGTTCATTCCACATTCTTATCCCAGGAGGGAGTCTGGAAAACCAATCCATGGCTATACCAGTAAGAATTCATGGAAAAAGTCTCATAAGATATGTACCATCATGATAAACTTCTATGCAAGTTGTGAAAAACTCCCTTATATGATGGTGGGGATGACCCTTTTCCTTGTACCTATTGAACTTAGGTGTGACAAAATTGGTTGGAAAAGGTGGCATGTGTAGTGTCCTACCAAAGGGATAAGGAATGAGGTATGTTGTGGTGTAAGACCTGTTAGAAGTGCCTGTTTGTAGATTTATGAAATGTTGCTAAAGGGTTTGTAACTGTTGAGCAAGTAGGTCAGTGGTTGTTGTAGTAGGCAGTGCGTTAGGGTCAACAAAAGGGGATCCACTATTTTAGGATTTTGTAGGTATATATGGTGGAAGAATATGCTAAGATGCTGGGGTATATTGAGGTATTGGGATATACTAAGATGCTAGATTATGTTGAGGTATCATGATATACTGTGATGCTGGATTTGGAATGTACTGAGATGATGGATTTTTTTGAGGTACTAGTATATGCTAGGGTGGTAGATTATGTTGAGGTACTAGTATATGTTTGGGTTTCAGATTATACTAAAATACTGATATATGTTGGGGTGCTAGATTATGGTGAGGTACTAGTATATGCTGAGGTGTCAGTTTATGCTGAGGTACTGGTATATGTTGGGGTGATAGATTATGCTAAGGTTCTACTGTAAGATGGGAAGTGTTAGGCCCACTTGCCATCATTTTTGGATGAAACTAGAAAAATATTGCTAATTAATCTAGATTATTTGGATGTGCCCCTTGATTGATTTGGGGTTGTCCTAAATTAGAAGGGACACTTGGTGGGGCATCACAAGGAGACTTTGGTTGAGGTGCTCCTAGTAGGGGTAGCCCCTTATTTGGTTGGGGAATGGTACTAGAGGAACTTGCTGCCATTGTTTGTGAAGAGCTTGCTAGATGAGTCAAGGATAGTATAGATGGTGTTGTTGTGGTAGTGAGTGTAGTAGATGTAGATGGAAAATTGGCAAATAAGGGATTGGTGTACTGGATCACTAAGGTATTGGAAGATGTGGTGACTTGGGAAGTATTTTGCATGGAACTGGTGGATGGGAGGACTGAACTGAGTGGAAGGGGTGTTTTTGAGGCTACCCAAGTTGGTGGTACATGTATAGCTTCCACTATGGTAGATGTGTCTAACACATCTGGTAATTTAGCACCTTTTTGTGCAAGCATACAAAAGTATTTGTGTAGGTTATAAGACTCCAACATGGATTCCAAAATTTCTTTTAATTTATCTTCATCTAGGGCTTTGTCAAATTCTTCTTTCATGAATCTAGCTCTAATTTCTTCAGGGGAGAGTTCATGCACTTGCAAAGTATTATCTGGTGTTTTCTCATGGTGCAAAAATGTCTCAGGATTGTTGTAGTATAGTGCCAAGGTTCTTGGTGCAAATTCAATTTCCTAATGGGGATCATGGTTGGGGATTTGATTGTACTCCATTGTGTCCTTATTCTTCTTGGATCAAGTGTTTGACCTATGAAAGTCTATGATGAATGTGAGATAACTAAGGAAATCAAATTCTATATTTTTTTGGAGTTTTTGAAATGGGGTGATAATGCAAACTAGGAATCAAATATGACATCTAAGGTGTAAGTACCTTTCCCTAAGAAAGATTCTAGAAACTTAGAAGGTAAACCCTGTATGGAAATACCCAAAGGATAATGAGGACTATCTTGATACCAAAAGTAGGACAAACTTGATAAATTATGATAATAGTATATGTCTAAGACAAATATTAATCAAAATGATAAGGTGCCTATCTTGAGGCCAATATATAGAGGTGATGATGACGATGTCAAGATAAAACACAAGATCACTGAAGGAATGTCCTAGGAAAATGCACCCTCTAATTTGAAAAATGACTCTAGGAAGTGCAATATTTTACCCCTAAGATGTGCAAGCTATGTTTATGAGATTATGAATTTTGAGACTAATATGATGGCTATGCCAAAATACGAGATTATAAGATGTGTCTATCAAAGTATGTCGATCATAATGAACTAGGATATAATTTTTGTAGGATATTGTATTATTTGTAGGATAAATTTTGTAGGATAAATCTTGTAGGACAAATGTTGTAGGATCAATTTTTGTAGGAAAATATCTTATAGGAAAAATGTTGTAGGACCAATCTTGTTGTAGGACAAATGTTGTAGGACTAATTTTTGTAGGAAAAGTTATTGTAGGACCAATCTTGTGGGACAAATGTTATAGGACCAATCATTGGAGGACAATATCTTGTAGGACAATTGTTGTAGGACCAATCTAGTTGTAGGATAAATTTTGTAGGACCAAACTCACAAACTCAAAAATAAGTTTATAATTGCAAGACTACCTCAAAAGAAATGATCTGTATATATTCAACAACTTTTTCAAGCTGCAAGTTTTCATGAAGTCAATTACAATGGAAGCAGTATACATGTAGTTTAATCTATGGTCAATGTTGGCTTCATTTGAAATATTATAGGCCCATTTATTGGGTGTCTATCACCTCACACAACATAAACACCACATAACTAGAGCTAAAGAGCCCTTGGAGGTGCTTGTGCCATTGCCTTTTTTGGGTATTGTTGTCATGTTAACGAAGATCTCTTTTACAAAATAATATCACTAGGACATATATGATGGGAATCTTGGGGGGGAGATTTTTTTTCAGCCTCCCCTTGCACTATAATAAGACAAATATTTAGAGGTAAGCCAAGTGACCTCTAATTAACAGGTTGTAGTAAGTTCTGTGGAGTCTCCTCAATCATTTTGTACGTCTGTGACTCACTTAAGAGCCTAGTTGACCATGCTGGCTGCATAGGGATGCTTCACTCGGTCCAGACTATCATCAACACACCTCAATCAATTTTGATGAGATAAGACCAAAGTTTTCTAAGAGTCTTATTTATATACCAACTAGAATGATTTTCAAGTTTGAGGCTTTCCTATATAATGAGTTAAGAAAACCTTCCAAAAAAGCCTCTCTAAAATAAAAAATGGTTGCTAATCTATCAAATTGTGCAAGTGCACCAAGAACTCCAAACACCAGGTTAATTGTATTAAACAACAATAGTCAAATGTGAACTAATCTATCATCCATACAAGCACATGAGTTCAATTTTAAGCCCAAACCAAATATGATTTTTTTGTCCTATTTTAGATGCACCAAAGTCCAAATGTATTTTGCCTTGTTTGATTTTATTGCACCAATCTCAAATGTTCTTTGCCTTGTTCAATTTTTAAACACATGTCAATTTTAACCACTAAAATGAAGTATGAGTTTATGATATTTGAGCATGCATTGTTTGTTTTGAAGCACCAAAATGAAAGATGAATCAATTTTAGATTAACAAGATTAAAACCTGCTTCCAAGCCATATGCTAAAAGGAAAAGTTAGTATAAAAAAAAACCTACCAATTATTTTTGGTTCATTCGCTGATAGAAATAAGGTTAATGTCATGACAATTAATGTTTTTATAAATTCTCCATGTACCTTGTCCACATAGGTGTCAATAACTCTTTCTTCTCTTATTTCTACCTCCAAAAAGTTGATTTGTTGTGTCTTAGCTGGTATCTTGTTATGTCTTATCTCTCTTTCTCTTCTTTTCTCAATGGGTTCATGAATCTTGACTTTTTGTGTTTTGATGGCCAAGTGCATTCATCAAGTGTGTATTTTCAACAATAAAAAAGTGCCATTTTACAATAGAAAATAAGATTTTAAATAGAAGAGAAGGAAATCTTATTTTGTAGTTTTGAAATAATATTTTTGATAAAATGATTATCACCTACACCTACAAACAAAAAGAAAAGTTTTCAAATATATATATCAATATTGTATCATCTTAAAATGGAAGAACTTCCATGTTAAGAGTGTTTAGCCCTCCGTGTAAGTGGTTTGGGGTCATGTCAAATACCTTGAATGGATATTCAACTTGGATTTGGCTTTTCCCCTTGTTCTACCCCATTTTCCACTTCTTCCCAACACTTTTCTAGCATTTTGGACTATGAACCTGAGGTTTTTTGTCCATAAGGTCAAAGTCAACCTTATGGGTCAAAGTTGACCTTGACCTTGACCTAGTCAGGTTCGAGCTCGACCTTGACCCTAAGGTCTAGGATCTTCAAGTTTAGCCTCCAGTTGCGGGATTTCATCAAAATCTTACATTTTCCCTCTTCATGGCCACTATTTCTTAGATTAAGTGTCGAATTCTCAAATTAATATTTGAGGTGGACCTTTCTCAATATTTGTATAGGATTCCTAATTTACTATTGGAGATTAGTCTTTCTCAAGTTTTGTGCCTAATACTCAAATTAACTTTGGGGATGGCCTTACCTCAAATTTTGTAACAAGGCTCTTAAATAATTATTTTATTTCTATATTAAGGGTGATCCCCTCCTAGAGTTTTGTGTCAAGAATTTAATTTAATTTCCCTCCATGTCCACCTCTCTAGATTTTTGTGCCATGGGCCCTTAATTATTGTTTTCTACGAGGCCCCTCTTGTGCCCTAGATCACTATAAAAGGGAGCCTTCCTCTCTCATTTTCACATCTCATCTCACAATCCCTCAAGCTCTCAAGTGCAAGCAAGCAAGAAGATCAAGCATTCAAGCATCCAATTCATCAGGGAGATCCATTAGTAGCCATTGAAGGATTCAAGCTCTATGGAGCTCTCTTGTTGAAGATTCCTCCATTTCCATTCAAGCCTCTTCCTAGTTCAAGATCCATTCAAGATTGATGTTGAAAATCTAAAGACAATTGATTGGAGACATCCTACATTTGATTCTACATTTATCCATTCTTGTGGATTCAAGGATTCGAATCCTCCACAAGGGTTTCAACTCAAGCAAGGTGAATTGTTTCGTTTACTTTGTTTATTCCAGCAATTTCAATTCAATTTCAAGGTTAATTCCTAAATTGGGGTTTGACTGAGGCAAACCCCCCAAACAAACAACCAAAAACTCTCTTTTTCTAGCAGGTACAGGTGCAGAACTTTGGATCTGAGAGTAGATTTGGATACCCTTTTCGCTGAACTTTCAAGATCCGTGAACAAAGTCAAAGTCGACCTTCATTTTCCTAAGGTCATCCGTGACCTTTTATGAGGGTCAAGGTCGACCTGATCTCATCTTGGAAAAATATTTCTGGGTTTTGTAGATCTCGTAGTTTCGATTCAACAATACAAGAATCAATAGTTTTTGAGATCGTTTGATAAGCTTTTCAGCTGATTCTTTTTCGGAGGTAAGTACCTTTATTTCTTAATTTCAATATTAGTCATCTATATTTACTTTCTATATCAATACAATTTTATGTAAGTGTAAAATATTGGTTTTGGGGTCTCTTTTATGTGCAATCCATTGTTCTAGGACCCCACACACTATTTTATCCTTTACATTTAGACACCCTATTGTGTTTGATTTCCTTTTCATACTTATAAGTTTCATTTGAATGCATTGGGATATATCTAGATCTATTTTCTATGCATTTCTATATTTGTTATCATGTTGCATAAGTTGCTGAATAGAAGTGATTTGGAATCACCTCTATTTGTGTATGTGTGTGGGGAAAATGTAAGATTCACTCCTAAATCCAAATTCCCAAAAGAGAGATCCAATTTGATCAACCAAGAGGTTAATACACAATCGAATCAATCTATGAAGAATATGAAAGAGGGAGAGAAACCCTATGCTTCCCTATAGTTGGATTAAGCTTGAAATCTGAAATAATTGAAGTGCAAATACTAACCTTGAATTAGGGCAGATCTAGAAAATGTTGAATTCTGGCTTCTGTATGAACTTTCTGAAGATTTTGTCACCTGTTCTAGACTGGAAATGCCGAGGCGGACAAAACCCATAAATCTTTTCTCCAAATTCACACAGGTCAACTTTGACCTTTTAAAAGGTCAAAGACCACATTATTTATTTGAAGTCCAATTCTGATTCTCTTCGCAGATCCTAAAAGATTGCCGAAAAGGGTATCTGAATTCACTCTCAAATTCAAGATTTCACACCTGTACCTGCAAGAAAATGGGGGTTTTTGGTTGTATTGGGGGTTTGCCTTAATCAAACCCCAATTTAGGAATTAACCTTGAAATTGAATTCAAATATATGGTGCATAAACAAAGTAATTGAAACAAATCACCTCGCTTATGTTGAAGTCCTTGTAGAGGATCCAAATCCTCAAATCCTCAAGTAAGAATGCTTCAATGAAAGTAGGATGTCTCCAATCAATGGTATTTTGATCTTCAACACCAATCTTGATTTGATCTTTGCATATGAGAAGACTTGAATGAATGGAGAAGGATGGATCTTCAAGGGGGCTCCAAGGAGATTGAATCCTTCAATAGCTAACAATGGAACTCCTTGATGGATGAATGCTTGAATGCTTGAATGCTTGAAGACTTGTTTTGCACTTGAGAGCTTGATTGCTTGATGTGAAAATGAGATATGAAAATGAGAGAGGAAGGCCTCCTTTTATAGTGAACTAGGGCACACTCCTCTAGATGGGCCACCTTGAAGAATTAAATCCCAATTAGGTCCTCACCTTTAGAAAATATACCTTGATTAAATACCATTAAAGGATTTACCGTTTCAGAGCCCGAAATAGCCGACCCGAAAGCAGAGAAATAACTTTCCCAAAAGCCAAATTAGCGGGAAATGAAACTTTGAAATTCTGGCAGGAAGAGGTCATGGTCAAGGTTGACCCTAACCTAGTCAAGGTTGAGGTTGACCCTGACCTAGTCAAGGTTGAGGTCGACTTTGACCTCAAACCCTAACTTTGTCAGGATTCACAACAGGAGTTCCAGGGGATGCCAGAAATGCAGAAATTGATATCTGAACAAGACCCAATGTCAGGAATAGATAGAAAATCCTCTATTTGATGTGATGAAGGACTAGGAGGTCTCATTTCTAAATCCTACCTAGAAAATAGAGCCATAGAAGAAGGAAAATCAGGAAAGTCCTTAAGACCTTAACCCTAATTTCACCTAGAATGAAGAAATCAAGTGCAGAGAAGAAGTGGAAAGTGGGGAAAAGCCAAATACATGCAAAGACCCAATAAAGGTGCTTAACATGACCCCAAATCACTTACTAGGAGGGCTAAATGCTCTTAACATGGAAGTGCTTCCATTTTAAGATGATACATTAAGCCCCCACTTTAGCAAGAGTATGGACTCAATGCAAACTCTTGGTAAAGGAGATAAAAATAACAAGATAATCTTATCGTAATCTAAGGGACAAAGAGAAATCCAAAGCCCCCAGGGACTGAAGTCTTCATCGCTCTTAAATCATAGATAAGAGAGACATCTCTAAAGAAAGAAAGAAAAAGTGTGATTACCTTGCCCAATGAGAACTTATGTCCCATTGTGAACCACATAGGAAAAAGGTGCAACCAGAAAGATGGAATTGAACCACCTAATGAATGTGGCTACTCACTAGTCAACCCATCAAAGATTTATCCTTAGGAATATTCTATTCCATAAGAATAAAAAAAAACAAAAGAGATCCAGTCTTAAGGACACTTCCGACCTTAAGGGATCACAATATATGTGAATTTGAAATTGGAGGGATCAACAGATCCTAATATTAATCCATAATTTAAGGATTAGTTCTTAATCCAAAAAGAAAGATTAAAAATTAATTTAAAAATGTGTGTCTTCCTTAGGATTTAGCAACTTATGTGTGTTACCTTTAGAAGATTTAGCATGTTGTGAATTTTTGAATAAGTGCGTGTGTGTAATAAGTGAGCAGAGCGTATGCCCCCATGTTAAAGTCATTGCTAACACTTTAATAGGAGCAATGGATTTAATGGAAACATAAACAACTCCACTGATTACGTTTCCACATCGAGATGCCCCCAGATGAAGACAATTCAAGGGAAATAACACAGAAACATATAGAGAACACGGAAGGGATCTACCTACCATGGGGTTAGTATGATCATAAGATAATATATATATATAATATTATTGCAAATGAATTGACATCATTCCCCAAAGAAAGTAGAACCACAATCACAAAGGAGGAAAGATCACATAAGATATACAAAGGAGAATCTTTTCGGACCATGACATGGAGACCAAAAAGAATTAGTGCTACCATATCTCGAATCCAAGTAGGTTACACAAGGAAACATTTATGAACAATAGCACAGTTACAACATAACATTGAACAATGCATAGAAGAATAGAGATACATATAGAGGAATTTGAACAATAGTTTTGATTCCTTCATCACCTTGTACCAACTTAGTAACAAGGATTGTATAAAAGAATCTAACAACATTCATAAAACACATTACAGGAGAAGCACAATACAGCAAGAAAACACACAACAAAGCTACCATGAAGGACAAGCTGATCAAGCGTGCCACCTACTTTCCCCATCTCATTGTATATCATTTAGGGTAGGTGGGTAACTCACAAGAGGGACTATATCCAATATAGTAGGAATGATAGCCAGTTCCAAACAAGGATCCTCTTGAGAATCACTATGTTTGATACTAGGTGTAAGAGTTAATTGAGATGAAAGCATATTTGGCAAATCAATGTCAATGTCAATAGTCTCATATTCATTAGTAACATTATCAGTATCATCAAGAGTATCTTCATCATCCAAATTAATCAAAATAGGATCTAAAATATGAATAGAATCATCATAATCATGCATGTGAACATCATTATTGGTAACAATATTATGCATAGGTGTATCCATAGAAAGTAGAGATCTTTTAGCTTTAGCATGAGCACAATGCTTTTTACGATGTTCATTAGCAGATCGGTTACGTTTTGATTTATTTGAAATAGGTTGAGAACTAGGAGAAACAATCATAGGATCCTTCACAAGTTCTGTAGGAAGATCAATAGGATTATCAACCATAGGAGGAGCAATCACAAGATCTTTGATAGATTTAGTAGGAGGAACTTGATTAACAGAACAAGAAGCCATAGTTGAAGGAGGTATAGAAGGTGTAGGTAAAAGACCATGATTAAGACACATAGGAGGTATGCTTGATTGAAGAATCTTATGATGCTTATAAGCTTGATACGATTGAAAAATATTATCAGGGCGAGGAGGACATGAATTAGGTAATGAAGGCCAAAAGAAATCCAGAGCAGCACAATCTCTAGGCCTAGAAGGTTAATATAGACTATGATTGATCGTCTTCACTTCACCATCATGAATGAACTTAAGACACTTATGGATAGGTGAAGCAACAGCATGCATGGAAGTCAACCAAGGAAAACCTAGCTTAACTTGAAATTGATCAAAAGTAGGAACCACAACAAAGGTAGTATTCACAAGGTTTTCAAAAAGTTCAATCGATAAAGTAATAGGACCAAATGAGGGATAAAGAAAACCATTACAAGTTTGAATCCACACATCTGATGTATCATAGAAGTCACGTTGTAAGCTTTTCATAAAAATATTTTCTTCAGTGATAACATTGACTAAGGAGGTAGGATCAACAAGACAACCACGAGTAGGTATCTGAGTAACCCTAGTAGCAATATAAAGGGGACCATCAGGAGCCTTAACAATCTTAGAGTCATCAAAGGTAATCAGAAGTTCCCAAGGTCTTTTATCCTTAAATTGTTGTCGAGGTTTAGGTTGAGGTTTCACTTTAGGTTTGGGTTTATCTTCAGGTTGAGATAGAATTTGAGGTGAAGGTTGAGGTGGAGATATAGACTTAGCAACATGCTTCACTTGATTAATGACATGATTAAGATCATCCATCTTTGAATCATATACAATGTCCATAGCAGATGGTTGAGCAATAGTATTAGTATCATGTGTAGGTAAAGGATTTGTATAGATTTGAAGGTTCTGATTAGGAGGAGAGATAGATTGATTCCCACTACTATCCAGATTATCAACAGATAAAGCTTTAGCATCAATGAGATCTTGGACCTTATTTTTTAAAGAATAACATCTCTTAGTATCATGACCATTATGATGATGATATTGAAAAAAAGCATTTTGATCAAAAGATTTAGATGCAATCGTAGTAGGTAAAAGAGGTCAAATAGGATGTAAAGTAATCATATTAGCAGCTAACAACCTATTCATAATAGCATGTAAAGTTTCAAAAAGAGGAGTAAACATATGATTTAATCGAAAAGCAGTGGATGCAAAAGTGGCATTATGAGATGCAACAACAACCTGATCAGCAACTGCATTTGTTTGTTTGTTTATCTTGACATAGTTGTTGAATTTTTGAAACTTGTTTGGATTAGGAGCAGCATCACTCTTATCAACTGGAACAGGAGCCATTGGATTATTTCTCTCAAACTGGCTCACTTGTAATTGATAATGATGAAGTGCTGCACAAAGTTGTTGAAAAGAGGTAAATTCAGTAAGCAGAATCTTATCTCTAATATCCTTTTGCAAATTTGAAATAAACATACGTTGAATATCAATATCAGGAACAGGATAAGAAATCTGAGCATGCAAATGCTTAAATCTACCAATAAATTTAGTTAGTTTTTCTTTAGCACTTTGTTTAAAATGCATTAAATCAATCAAAGACACTTGCGGGCCAATATTGTTGTGAAATTATTGAATAAAGGCATTAGCAAGTTGTGGAAAGGAATCAATTGAATAAGGAGGCAAGGAACAATACCATTGTAAGGCCTTGTCACGAAAGGTTCGAGCAAATAGTTTGGCTAAAATCCTATGGTCATGAGCACAATCACTACAAAGGATTTGGAATGTTTTAACATGATGAACATGATCTCCCTTTCCATTATAATTCTCAAGACGAGGCATATCGACTTGCTGAGGAACATGAGTTCGAATAATATCCCTAGACAAAGGACTTTCCATGTCACATGTAGGAATACTAAACTTGTTTTGAGTTAAGGAAGCAAGTTGTTGTTGTAAGGAGGATACGGTTTGAGCCAAACTGATGATGGTGGAATCAGTAGAGGAAATAGGAGGAGTAGCAACATTAGACACACTAGGTAAAGTGTAAGAAGCTACAGGAATAGAAGACACAACTGGAGGAACACTAGGAACTACAGTTGGAAGCGAAGTGGAATAATTGAAAGGAACACTATGATGTGAAGGTTGTGATGTAGAAAGAGACATGGGAGGAACACTCATAGGAACAGAGGGAACCGTCATAGTCACTAGAGGAGGAGTATAGATAGGAATACTAGGTAAAGGATTAGAAGAAGGTTCAATACTAGTGATAGGAGCAGTGAAACCTAAATCTTGAGCCTCTTGAGTTAAAGGTTTAACATTTGAATGCACAAGATGAGTAATACCATGCAAGAGGTTAAACACTTGATCACTATTACAGAGAACTTTCTTAAGAGCCTCTATAGCTTGAATAGAATCTTGACCATGGTTTTCTTGAAGAAGCCAATTACCCATTTTATCAAGTTCAGTGGAAAGTTTTTGGACTTGTTCAGGAGGAACCCTTGAAGCATCATCCTCATCATGAGATGAGTGAGAAGAGTTTTTATCCATAGTAGGATTAGAATCATGAAGAATCAAGTTATCATCGGGAATCCTAAGTAAAGGAGAAGATTTAGGCTCAAAGGCACCCATGAGTCTATGACTTCTTCTAACCAAAATGTTATAAGTAGGACTAGTGGTAGTAAAGCTCATAAACCAATATAATGCAAATGAACTAAACTAAGAACACATAATGCATGAATAGGAAATCTAATTAGCATACAAGATCAATCACAAAGGAAAAATCTAATACTAACAAGATAAAAGAGAATCTAACACCAAAAAGAAAGAGAGTAAGTTAGTCGGGTTCACCAAAATGAATAGAAGTGATTTGGAATCACCTCTATTTGTGTATGTGTGTGGGGAAAATGTAAGATTCACTCCTAAATCCAAATTCCCAAAAGAGAGATCCAATTTGATCAACCAAGAGGTTAATACACAATCGAATTAATCTATGAAGAATATGAAAGAGGGAGAGAAACCCTATGCTTCCCTATTGTTGGATTAAGCTTGAAATCTGAAATAATTGAAGTGAAAATACTAACCTTGAATTAGGGAAGATTTGGAAAATGTTGAATTCTAGATTCTGTATGAACTTTCTGAAGATTCCATCACCTGTTTTGGACTGGAAATGCCGAGGTGGACAAAACCTAGAAATCTTTTCTCCAAATTCACATAGGTCGACTTTGACCTTTTAAAAGGTCAAAGACCACATTATTTATTTGAAGTCCAATTCTGATTATGTTCGTAGATCCTAAAAGATTGCCGAAAAAGGTATCTGAATTCGCTCTCAGATCTAAGATTTTGCACCTGTACCTGCAAGAAAATGGGGGTTTTTGGTTGTATGGGGGGTTTGCCTTAGTCAAACCCCAATTTAGGAATTAACCTTGAAATTGAATTGAAATATATGGTGCATAAACAAAGTAATTGAAACAAATCACCTCGCTTATGTTGAAGTCCTTGTAGAGGATTCGAATCCTCAAATCCACAAGTAAGAATGCTTCAGTGAAAGGAGGATGTCTCCAATCAATGGTATTTTGATCTTCAACACCAATCTTGATTTGATCTTTGCATATGAGAAGACTTGAATGAATGGAGAAGGATGGATCTTCAAGGGGGCTCCAAGGAGATTGAATCCTTCAATAGCTAACAATGGAACTCCTTGATGGATGAATGCTTGAATGCTTGAATGCTTGAAGACTTGTTTTTCACTTGAGAGCTTGATTGCTTGATGTGAAAATGAGATATGAAAATGAGAGAGGAAGGCCTCCTTTTATATTGAACTAGGGCACACTCCTCTAGATGGGCCGCCTTGAAGAATTAAATCTCAGTTAGGTCCTCACCTTTAGAAAATATACCTTGATTAAATACCATTAAAGGATTTACCATTTTGGAGCCCGAAACAGTCGACCTGGAAGCGGAGAAATAAATTTCCTGAAAGCCAAATTAGCGGGAAATGAAACTTTGAAATTCTAGCAAGAAGAGGTCAAGGTCAAGGTTGACCCTGACCTCAAACCCTAACTTTGTCAGGATTTGCAACAGGAGTTCCAGGGGATGCTAGAAAAATTGATATCCAAACAAGACCCAATGTCAAGAACAGACAGAAAATCCTCTGTTTGATGTGATGAAGGACTAGGAGGTCTCATTTATAAATCCTACCTAGAAAATAGAGCCATAGAAGAAGGAAAATTAGGAAAGTCCTTAAGACCTTAACCCTAATTTCACCTAGAATGAAGAAATCAAGTGCAGAGAAGAAGTGGAAAGTGGGGGAAAGCCAAATACATGCAAAGACCCAATCAAGGCACTTAACATGACCCCAAACCACTTACTCAAAGGGCTAAACACTCTTAACATGGAAGCGCTTCCATTTTAAGATGATACAGTTGCTTCAAGTGTTTTCTAAACATTCTTCTATAACTTTTGGGATTACACAACATTCTCCTCTTACCTTATCATTGCATGATGTTACACCTGGAAAGGCTTTATCTAGTGCATGTGATTTTCTTTTTCCTCTTTTGAATTTCCTTGTAAGGATATATTAGATCAAGAAGATGACTTTAATCTATCTCTCCATCATATTTCTCTTTATGGAGATGAGTTGAGGATTGATGTTAATTCTTCTCCTAATATATGCCCTTTCTATGAGCCTACTTTCGAACATAATTTACCTTCTTTCCCCTCTAGGGATCCTAAATTGTGCTTTATTGGTAGGGATGATAATCCTCCTATTTTGGATGAACCTTTGGATTTGGATGTTGATTACTCTCTTCCTCATGAAACCATTTTGGATGATCCCTTGGATAACAACATTGATTTATCCTCTCCTCACAAAGAAGATTTGATACAAGAGGGTGATTTATTAATGGATGACATATTCATACATGATGATAAGTCTTTTTCTAAAACACACTCCCCTTATGTGGACATTTTAGTGAAAGAAGATGATATTATAGATCCTCTACCTCCATTTGAGATTCCTTCTAGTGATGAGGCATTAGTGGAGAATGATATAAATTCCCTTAATGATCTCCCTTTTAGTGATGATCCTATGGAGAATCAAGATATTACCTCATGTTCTCCTAGGATGTCCTCTTTACTTCCTTCTTATGAATCTATTTGTAGTGTTGAGACAACTAATATGGTTTATCCTAAACCCTTGTTGACTGTCAAAGGTTGTCCTCGCATTACTGTCAAAGGTAAACCTATGGAGTCTTTCAATGACCAAGATTCTATAGCTCACACTTATCATACAAGGAATAATCCTCAACCTAATATAGTGGTTTCTACTTCCTTACCACCTTCTCAACCTATTCTTCCTCCTCCACCACGTCTTCCTAGCAAGGAGTATGATTTGATAACTCAATTGCAAAATACTCCTACCAAGATTTCTTTATGGGAGCTTCTTCAAACTTCACCTACCTACTATGAAGCCTTGCAAAAAGCTCTAGCAACTCTTCCTACTCCACCTCCTAATCAAGAGAACATCAATAACTTCTTACAATCCATGCATGCTACCCTGGGTCATCCTGATATTGTATTTACTCAAAAGGATTTACCTTCTAAAGAAGTTCAAAATCAGTATGATGCTCTTATGGTTGTTGTTTCTATCAATAAAAGTATCATTCGTCAGACCTTGATTGATAACGGATTTGGGCTTAATGTTTGTAGCATGGACATGCTCAAAGCAATTAACGCTGATCTTTCAACTATTCAACCTGACAATGTTGCTATTCGTGGCTTTGATAACATTGCTAAGAACACTTTAGGAATCATTACCTTACCTATCAAAGTAGGACCGATCATCTTGAATACACCTATTCATGTTATGCCTAGACCTCTCAATTATAATCTTCTTTTGGGTAGACCTTGGTTGCATGAGATGCATGTCGTTGCTTCCACCCTTCATCATAAAGTCAAGTTTATACATAACAATGGGATGTATATGCTTCATGTAGATGATGTGCCTAATCCTTGTCTTAATATTCAAAACCAAACTACTCCTATTCCTAATAGCAATCCTTCTTCCTCTAATGATCTTCCTGGCGATGATTGGGGAACCTTGGATTTTACTCCTACCTTTATTGGAGAATATAAGATTAATGATCTTGATTTTATGAAGAAACAAAGAGAGTTTGAACAGTGAGTTTTTACATCTAAACCCCTTTGTAATAACTTTGTCACTGCTTCTACCCACAATGAATCTGTTAAACCTACTAAGGATGATATAGTGACTACTGAAGTTCCATTGACTTCTTTTGATATGGCTTCTTGTTATGGTCCTGGTTATCACTTCCTAGTTAAACAAGGATTTAATAGTCAAGGATGTGGTAAGCATAAACAAGGAATTCAAATGCCCTTACAGACTGGGGGGCATGAGCATTCTTATGGATTGGGATTTAATCCTCAACAAAAAATCAATGTTAACAACATCTCGAATAACACTTCAAAACATGATGAAACTATGAAGGAATTTGACCAAGAATTTCATTTGCCTAAACTCCTTCATGCTAAGATGATTACTAGACCTAAACGAAAAAAGAAACGTAGTCCACACTTGAAAACTCTTCATTTTTGTTTATATCATAGATTTCATGATCACTCTACTAATGAATGTCAAGCTTTACATTATAAGATTAGGAAGCTCATTGATAGTAATGTTATTTATATATCATGTGGCAATGAGTTGTATTTCAATTATGTTTTCCCTAAATAACATCTATGTTCCTATTATGGAGCTCCACATTATCTAAACAATGGTAGCCTAATACTTGGGGGATCGTTGTCTTGCATAGTGTTGTGAGCAATATAATAGGTCTCCTTCCATCCTTGTTCCTACACTTGGGGAGCAAGGATGTCATTTCCTTCTTTTCTATCTTTTTGGGATTCACCTCTTTCCTTGGATAAGTAGTATCTATCTATTATGTGATATCCAATCATACATGAAAATTTTGGTTTGCATTGAGGATCTTTTTCCTTGATCACAACCTATTTCATTGTCTGACATTAGGTTTCCATGGTTGATAAATCTCTCACCTTGGAAACTGAATAGTGTGCTATCCCTCACAAGGGTTACTTTTTCACTTCTTGCATGATATCTCTTTGCATTCATCCCTTCCATGGCCTCATAGGAGCTGTGACCTTCTTGGCTTGGACTGGGTGTTGTCTATGGATATTGTCTTGATGCTGAAGAAGGCTTTATCCTTGTTTTTTTCTTTCCTTAACATGTCAAAATAGTATGTTTTTTCCATATTAAGGAGGGGGGCATATATACAGCCTCCCTCATTCTATATTATGTATTTTTGTTCTAACCTTTTGTTTTGCAGCATGCTAAATCTTGGAAGGTAACGCACATAAGTTGCTAAATCCGTAAGGGACTTGCATTTCCAATTTCAAATATGCTAAATCTTGGATGGTAACACACATAAGTTGCTAAATCCTAAAAAGACATGCATCAATATGCTAAATATTTCAAAGGTAACGCACATAAGTTGCTAAATCCTAAGGAGACACGCATTTCGTATTCCATGGTGATACAAGAAGGTGGATCCATGGGTACTTTATAAAAGTCATTAGAAGATGCACTACATACATGCACAAAGCTACCAGAAGGCACACAATGTTATGGGGTGACTATCAAGTGTTTTCTTGGTGGGCCATCCTATCCTTTTGTGGTTCATAGTGAGATATACACATCTTACTGGGTGAGCTAGCCACTCCTCTCTTCCCTTTTCTCTCTTTTTCTAGTGATGTATCTCTCATTGCAATCTTGGAGTTGACAAAGACTTGAGTCCTTGGGGGCTTGAGGATTCCTTTGTCCCTTCTATTTCAATAAGATTATCTTTTTCTTTGTGATCTCCTTTACCAAGAGTTTGCATCGAGTCCATACTATTGCTAAAGTGGGGGCTTAATGTATCGTCTTAAAATGGAAGCACTTCCATGTTAAGAGTGTTTAGCCCTCCGAGTAAGTGGTTTGGGGTCATGTCGAATGTCTTGAATGGATATTTGAATTGGATTTGGCTTTTCCCCCTATTCTACCCCATTTTCCACTTCTTCCCAGCACTTTCCTAGCATTCTGGACTATGAACCTGAGGTTTTTTTTACCATAAGGTCAAAGTTGACCTTATGGGGTCAAAGTTGACCTCAACCCTGACTAGGTCAGGATCGACCTCAACCCTGACCTAGTCAAGTTCAAGCTTGAACTTGACCCTAAAGTCTGGGATCTTCAGGGTTAGCCTCCGGTTGCAGGATTTCATCAAAATCTTGCATTTTCCCTCTTCGTGGCCACTATTTCTCGGATTAAGTGTTGAATTCTCAAATTAATATTTGAGGTGGACCTTTCTCAATATTTGTATAGGATTCCTAATTTATTATTGGAGATTAGCCTTTCTCGAGTTTTGTGCCTAATACTCAAATTAACTTTGGGGATGGCCTTACCTCGAATTTTGTAACAAGGCTCTTAAATAATTATTTTATTTCTATATTAAGGGTGGTCCCCTCCTAGATTTTTGTGTCAAAAATTTAATTTAATTTCCCTCCATGTCCACCTCTCTAGAATTTTGTGCCATGGGCCCTTAATTATTGTTTTCTACGCGGCCCCTCTTGTGCCCTAG